>PVLA01016972.1:0-18906 GCA_004027455.1 Hydrochoerus hydrochaeris
TGTCTCTTCACTCTGTTGATGATTTTTTTTTTTTTTTTTTGAGACAGGGTCTCACTATGCAGTTCAGGCTAGCCTTCGGCTCACTTTGTAGCCAAGGCTGTTATTGAACTTGCAATGATCTGCCTGTCTCAGCCTCCCAAGTGCTGGGATTACTGGAGTGTGCTAGTATGCCTGGCTTCTGTTGTTGATTTCTTTTGTGATGTAAAGGTTTTTTAATGTAATATGATCCCAATTGATTTAATTCAGGTTTTCTTTACAGAGTCTTTGCCCCCACCTGTGTATACAAAAGTTTTATGTATTCTGTCTTCCAGAAGATTGTTTCTGTTTTACTATTTATATTTTGATATATTTTGATTTTAGTTTGGTGTGTGGTGAGAGATATGGTCCTAGGTTTAATCTGCAGCATGTGGAACACTAGTTTTTCATCACTATTTAGCGAAGGGACTATCTTCCAAGGAAAGTGTTTGCCTCTTGTCAAAAGTAGGGTAGCTGAGTGTGTTTGGAGTTTTTTGGGCATCTTTTAATCTGTTCCATTGCTCCTTGGGTCTATTTTGTTCTGTTTTTCCAGTTCCATGTTGTTTTTATCATGGTAGCTTTGCAGTATAATTTCCTGTTGTGGGTTGTGATGCCTTCTGCCTTGTATTTTTTTTCCATAATTTGCTCTGCTATTCTAGGTCTCTTTGGGTTCCAAATGAATTTTAAGATTGTTTTCTCTAGTACTTAAATGATGCTACTGGTACTTTGATTGGGATTGCATTTTTAAATCTTTGTAACGGTTTAGGAAATATGGTCATTTGTACAATATTGATTTTGCCTAATATGTTTCCTTCATTAGATCAGTTCCAAAATATTAGGTTTTTTGGCACAGTTGAGAAACAGACAGAGATAAAAGGAAACCTTTTTGGCTGGCACAAGAGGGCTGCTGGAGTTTGCAAGGACCCTGAAAGGAAACAAAGCTGAGGAGTCACTTTTATGGGATTGGGACATGGATAGAGACTATGTGGGTGGACAGGTCATCAGGCTGGCAGAGGACTGCAGGACTTTTTGTCACAAGGGGTGGAGACTACCTGAGTGGACCGTGTTGGGAGGGGTATTGGAGGGCCTGTGGTGCACATGAAAGGGAGGCAGAAGGTGTAATGTTTTGGGACCAGAAGACTTGCGGAGGAGTTAATGTGAGAGAGAGGCGCTGTTGTTTTAGGGGTCAACACCTCTCTGCCACATTGGGCGGGCACTGTACTGAGCCTGGCAGAGTCTTACAAGTGGAGCCCATCACTAAGAATTTCATTTGTTGTGATGCTGTCATGCAAGGTGTTTTCCCCTACTTTCTCTCTTAGTCAGTGTTAGTCATATGCAGGCATGCTATTACTAATTTTTGAGTTTTGACTTTGTACCCAGATACAGTTTTGAATTTGTTTGTTAAATCTAGGAGTCATTTGGTGGAGATTGGGAGGTCTTCTATGTAGAGAATGGTGTCATCCATGAATAATGACATTTAACTTCCTTTCTTATCCTTACTCCTGTTGTTTCTTTCACTTGTTGATCTGGCTAATGTTTACAGAACTATATTGAATAGGAGTGGTGACAGTGGGCATCCTTGTCTTTTCTTGATTTTGGAGTGAAAGGTTGCAGTTTTTGAACATCTAGTATGATGTTGAATATTGGTTTGTCATTGAAGGCTCACATTAGATTTGGATTGAGTTGTTTTTTTTGTTTTTTTGTACTGGAAATTGAACTCATGACCTCGTGCTTGCCAGGCTGGTGCTGTGCTGCTGAGCTATATCCCAGCCAATAGACTTTCTATTTCAGTTTTCTTTAAGTTTTTTGTCATGAATTGGTGTTAGGCTTTGTCTAATGGTTTTTCTGTGTCTATTGAGATGGTTGTATGGGTTTTGCCTTTGGTTCTTTCTGTTAATATGACTTACATATGTTGAATCATCCCTGTATGTTGGGGTGAATTCTACTTGCTCATGATGTACAATCTGGCTGATGATTTGTTGTACTGTGTTTGCCAGTATCTTATGGAGGATTTTTGCATCTATGTTCGTTCATTAAGGAGATTTGCCTACAGTTCTCAGATTTGGTTGGATGCTTTCCTGGTTTTGCTATCAGGGTAACTTTTGCTTCCAGGAATGAGTTTGGGAGTATGGCTTTCCTTTCAATTTTGTTAAAAAGCTTGTGGAATAGTAGCATTAGATCTGCTCTAAATTTTTTGTAGTATTCAGCAGTGAATTCATCAAGACCTGGATGTTTTTTTGTTGGTAGTTTTTGTTACTATTAATAGTATTAAATTTCATTGGCTGAAATTGGGCTTCTTAGAATTTGTATATCTTCTTGATTCAGTTTGATAATTAATGTGTATCTAGGAATCTGTCCATGTCTTTTCTGCATTTTGCATCTCATTAAGTATTCTCAATGTAGGTATTGATGATCTTTTGGATTTTTGCAGGATCTGTTGTGATTTTTCCCTTTTCATTCCTAATTGTATGGATTTGAGTCTTCTCTTTCCTTTTTTTTTTTTTTTTGATGAAGTTGGGTAAGAGTTTGTCTATTTTATTTAATTTTTTTAAGAATCAACTTCAAGGCATTGATTCTCTCTGTCATTTTCTTAATCTCAATTGTATTACTTTCTGCTCTGATGTTTAGGAATCATCTAAATTCTTTTGCTTTTTTTAAGCATGTTCTGGGAGGCAGGAGGCAGTCTGTTTTAGAAAAAGTGCCACGTGGTGTTGAGAGGAATATGTGTTCTATGGTTGGGTGAACACTGAGTAGATATCTACTAAGTCCAGTTGTTCAAAGGTGTGGTTCATCTTTTCTATTTCTTTCATGAGTTTTCTGTTTAGTTGATCTGTCCATTTGTAGCAGTTGGTTATTGAGGTCCCTTATTACAGTTGCATTGGTGCTTATTTGATTTTCCATGTTCATTAATATTTGCTTTATATAGTTGTGTGTGATAGTATTTATTGTATATATGATTATTATCTCCTTTTCTTGGATTGTTCTCTTGTTAACTTCTTTGTATCTCTTGATTGGTCTTGGCTTGAAATCCACTTTGCCTGCTAGAATAGCAATCCCTGCTTTTTTAGGGTTCCTGTCATGTGATATATTATTTCCCAGCCTTTAATATTCAGTCTGTTAATTTTTTGGTGGGGGGTTGGGTTGGGGATTTTGAGACAGGGTCTTGCTATGTAGTTCATACTCACTTTGTAATCACTGTCTGGCCAAGGCTGGATTGGAACTTGTGACACTCTCCTGAGTGCTGGGAGTACAGGCTTGTGTCACCGGGCCCAGCTTGGCTCTTGTTTCTTGATACATTCTGGCAATATGGTCCCTTTAATTGCTGAATTGAGACCATTTACATTGATGGTTACACCAATACATATTGACTTATCTTTGGTATATTTTTTTTTCTGTTGGTGGTTCTGTCTCCCATCTGTCTATTTGCTTGTCTTGTCTGGTAGGTTCTTCCTATTGGAATTAATGGAATTGTCCTCACTGTCTTATTCTAGAATGTCCTTCAGAATTTTTTGGAGTGCTGGTTTGGTGATCATGAATTCCTTCAGGTGTTCTTTATCATGGAGGTATCTTATTTCTCCATTAATTTTTTCTTTTGTAACATGGATCAAACTCATGAATTAGCACTAGCCAGGCAGGCACTTTCGCCACTGAGCTAAACCCTCAGCCCTCTCCATCAATTTTGAAAGATAAGTTTGTGGATTCTATCTATCCATGTTGGAGCTTTTCTTCTTTTAGGGCTTGAAATACTTTACTCCAAGCTCTCTGTGACTTAATTGTTTATGTTGAGAAATCTGCTGTGATTCTAATGGATTTTCCTCTATAGATTTATTTGTTTTCTCTAACAACTTTTAATATTCCAGTGTGTTACATTTGTGTTAACTATTATATGGCTTGGTGGAGTTTTTATTTCTGATCATGTCTAATTGGTCTGGTATATGCCTCACTCTATCTGTTGTTAAATTCTTTTTCCATCTTGGTGGAGCTTTTATTGCTGCCTTTTTTTTTTTTTTTTTTTTGAGATGAGATTTCTCTGTGTTGTCCATCTTGGCCCTTAAACTCATTATGTAGTCTAGGTTGGCCTCAAACTTGTGATGATCCTTATGCCTCAGCCTCCTGAGTGCTGAGGTTGCAGGCATGTACCACCACACCCCACCCATATTACTTCTGTGAACAAGCATTTTATGCCCTTTGTGCTATCTTCTGATTTTTCATTGATTGTGATCAATCTCATTTGGTTATTCTTTGTGTCATCTGGCAGCTGTGGAACTGATTGTTCCTGCTCCCTTGCTACTTTTAAGAAGTCTTTCATTTGAGGGTTGCTAAACACCAACCTGTCTTCCATATCTGATACTCATTCCTCACATTGGTTAATTTTATTGCATATTCTTCCAACAGAATTTCTTCTTCTTTTTTGGGGGAGGTTTGTTTCTGGGAATCAAATTCAGGGCCTCATGCTTGCTGCAGCAGTGAGCTTAAACATTGTCTGTACAAAAGAATTTCTAATCTTCTGGGTATCTGTTTTAATTCATTTCATGGAGTCTAATTCTTTCCTATTTTTGACATTCACAGTTTCCATCACTTGGTTAAATCCCTATTTTTTTTTTACTCTTTGTCTACTAATCATGTCCTTTATTATGGTAATCATCTATTTAATTATCTTGAAATTGCTTATATTGCTTTCTAGAGCATCATTTATCTCTTTAATCTTACTTTCATATCCTTTTCTATTTGTAAAAATTTTTTTTCAGCACTAGTGCTTACAAATTGCTTTCAGTAAGTAGGTTTGCTACTAGTATCAAGACCTCCTGAGAAAGTGACTACTTTTCAGAGATATCTTCCAGTTTGCTTTTGACATTTTTGTGGGGGGAGGTACAAGGAATTGAACTCAGGACCTTGTGCTTGCCAGGCAGGCATTGGACCAGTGAGCTATATTCCTGGCCCAATTTTGACTTTTGAGTCTGTCCCAAGATTGTGCCTGTTTAACTTATTAGGGATGAGAAGTTGCTGCCTATACCAATAAAAAATTAAGAGAGACACATTTTAAGGAGAAACAAAGTCCCTTTATTGGAAAGAGGAGAGAATGAACAGATAGACATCCGGTCGGAGTAAGTGGGGGACACAGAGCTGGCATCTAGAGTCTTTGTTTTTAGCTCATTTTATTATATGGCAAGAAAGGGACTCTTTCCCTTTGCGAGTTATGAATTGAATAGGTTAGGTTCTGACACTCCTGTTTAGGACAGTGACCTTCTTTATTGCCTACATGCAAATTCTTGGTTGAGCTCCCTTTGGTTTTCTTTATTTGTCAAGGTAATATCTCTGAGCTGTAAGCACAGTCTCATATTTCAGGCTGATGTAGAAATCATAAAGGGAAACATGTGCATTTTAACACATTACCATGATGAGACAATACTAAAATACATGCCTGTATTTATATATAGGTGTGTGAGTGTACAGGTGTGAGTATATATTGTATATGCCAAATGAATTTTTTTTAGTGTAACCCCCTCCCCACCTCGCCTCCTTTGTATTTAACTGGAGGTAGAGATGAGTGAATTGGGTCCTCAGGTCAAGGCAAACTGGACTGCTTGTGGGTCCTCCCTGCTTCTGTTAGTTGCTCTCCCTATTGGAGATTTAACTCTTTGTCTTGAGGATTTGCCAGAAACATCAAGAAGGCTCAACTTTCCCTGCCTGTTCCCATCTTTCCCAACAAAGAGGAAAAAAAAATAAAGGAAAAAAAGAAATTTCTCTGTGGTTTCAAGCCTGTGGTTATCTTGTGGGGTTGGAGGTTTTGTGGTTGTATCCAGTGTAGGGTATATCTTTGGTGTCACTGGAAGATGTAAAAGACTGACAGCCATCTCAGGTCTGTGCTGTGTGGCCCCAGCATGCCTGTAGTAGCCTGCAGTGGATTTTGGGCTCACTGGATAAGCCCAGGGAGCCTGTAGTAGGAATAGGGCAGGGGCAGTACTGGTGCTTTTAGCTCTGTGGAATTTCAGGCTGATCCTGGCCTTGGGTTGTGGGGTCTGGGCCCAGTTTTTCAGCCTGCAACACTCTTGGTCTCTTGCCAGCCTGGTTTCAACTCCCTGACCCTGAACAAATCCTCCATTGTCCTCACCCACTCATTGTGGGATTCTGACCTGGGGAGCCCTGAGATGAAGTCACCCTATAACTACTCCTCATCCCAAAGTCAGGTGGCCCTCCTTAAATGACATCTGGCCTAGGAACCTCTCAGGGCATGGTGGGCTCTTGGCCTGAGGTAACTCCAAGGCCAATTACTATAGCACATAGCCCTGTTTCCTGGTGTGTATCTCCTCAGAGGTCTCTAGAGTCATCCACCCTCAACAGTCAGCACCTTGGTGGATTTTTCTTTAAATTTTATTTTACAGAGAATAAAACAAAAGAGGACAGAACAACACAGCTCAGAACAGTACAGGCAACACACCACTTCACAACAAGACAATTGGATATCAACAGTAGCTACCATAATATCTCCTTCTTTGAAATAGTTGAGCATAGCTTGACATACAATAATATCAAGCATAACAAAATAGAATAAAGGCATTCAAGAGAAAGAAAGTATTACAAGGCATTCTGAACCAAAAAACAGAAAATGAACAATGGCTACTATAATATCTCATTTTTTTATATTATTACACATATTACAATCCAGTAAGACACAACATGATAGAACCAATGGTAATGGAAGAGCAAAAGCATTGTAGGGCTTCAAAGCAAGATAATATTAAATCAGCAATGGCTGCCATAATGTCTTGTTTTCTTCAAAGTAGCTGTTCATAGCATCACACATAATAAGGTCAAACAAAACAGAATAAAACCATTCCAACCAGTCAATGAAAACATTATAAGACTTCAAAGCAATATAATGGGAGACCATGATTACCATAGAATCTTATGTACTCTTACCATTTCTTACACTAGGGAGACTATATGGTATTTATACATGTGAGTTTGATTTATTTTGCTTATGAGAATGGTCTCAAGTTGCATCCATTTATTTTTAAATATCTCAATGTGATCATTCTTTATAGCTGAGTAGTACTCCATTGTATAAAAGTACCACAATTTTTTTTATCCATTCCTTAGTTGATGGGCACTTAGGTTGTTTCCAAGACCTGGCTATTACAAATTGTGCCACTATAAATATGGGTGCACATATATCACTGTGGTATGATGTTTTCAGTTCTTCTGGGAATATGCTTAGGAGTGGAATAGCTGGGTCAAATGGGACCTCCAACCCCAGCTTTTTGAGGAATCTCCAGACTGATCTCCACAGTGGTTGCACCATCTGTACTCCCACCAACAGTGCAGAAGAGTTCCTTTTTCCCCACAGCCTCTCCAGCATTTGTGGTTGGTAGTTTTGTTGATCCTGGCCGTTCCTTCAGGAGTGAGATGGAATCTCAGTGTGGTTTTAATTTGCATTTCTCTAATGACCAATCATAATGAACATTTTTTCATGTATTTATTTGCCATTGTATTTCTTCATCTGAGAACTGTGTTCATCTCGGATGCCCATTTTTGGATTGGGTCTTTGAATTTCAGGGGTCTGATTTTTTTTTTTTTTAATCCTTTATAAGTTTTAGACAGAAGTCCTTTGTCCAAGGGACAGTTTGCTGATATTTTTTTTCCCAGTTTCTGGGTTTTATTTTCACTCTGCTGGAGATTTCTTTGGACATGCAGACACTCTAATAAGACATCATCCCAGTTATTGATTCTGGGAAGTGTTTCCCATGCAGTTTGGTTCTTGTTCATGAATTCTCTACCTACCACTATGTCTTCAAGATTTTTACCTACTTTGTCTTCCAACCAATTTAGTGTTTCTGTTTTAATGTTTAGATCTTTGATCCACTTAGATTTTAGTTTAATACATGGTGATAGGCATGGGTCTAGTTTTAGTTTTTGGCATATGGATAGCCAGTTTTTCTAGCACCATTTATTAAAGAGACTATCTTTCTTCCAGTGAATATGTTTGGCCCCTTTATCAAATATAAGGTAGTTGAGTGTGTTCGTAGTTGTATCTTCTAGTCTATTCCATTGATCTTCAGGTCTGTTTTTATTCCAGTACCATCTTGATTTTATTACAGTAGCTTTGTAGTATAACTTGAAGTCAGGAATTGTGATGCCTCCTGCCTTGGCTTTGCTGGTTAGAATTACCTTTGCTATTCTAGGTCTCTTCTGGTTGCAGATGAATTTTAGGAGTGATTTCTCTAGATCTATGAGGTATGTTAGTGGTATTTTCATTGGGATTGCATTGAATGTGTATAACAATTTTGGGAGAATGGCCATTTTCACAGTATTTGTTCTTCCTACCCATGAAGAAGGGTTGTCTTTCCATTTTCTGAGGTCCTCTTCGATTTCCTTTTCAGAGTATTATAATTTTCCCTGTAAAAGTCTTTTACATATTTTGTTAGATTAATTCCTAAGTATTTCATTTTTTTGGATACTAGTATGAAGGGTGTGGCTTCTCTTATTTCTCTCTCAGTGATTTTGTTGTTAGTGTATAAGAATGCTATTGATTTTTGAGTATTGACTTTGTATCCAGCTACATTGCTGAGTTTATTTATTATATCTAGGAGTCTTTCAAAGGAGGTTTGGGGGTCTTCTATGTAGAGTATTGTGTTGCTAATAATGATAATTTAACTTTTTCTTTTCTTATCTTTACTCCTTTTATTTCTCTCTCTTGTATAATTGCTCTGGCTAGTATTTCCAGTAGTATATTGGATAGGAGCGGTAATAAGGGATATCCTTGTCTTGTGCCTGATTTTAAGGTAAAACCTTTCAGTTTTTGGCCATTTAATATGACACTGGCTGTTGGTTTGTCGTAGATGGCCTTTATCATATTGAGGTAGAGACCATCTATTCCAATTGTCTGTAAGGTTCTTATCATGAATAGGTGTTGGATCTTATCAAAAGCTTTTTCTGCATCTATAGAAATGATCATGTGATTCTTACTTTTGGCTCTATTGATATGGTGGATTACATTTATTGATTTATGTATTTTGAACTTTCCCTGCATGCCTGGGATTAATCCCACTTGGTCATGGTGTATAATCTTCTTGATGATTTGCTGCATCCTGTTTGCCAATATTTTATTGAGAATTTTTGCATCTATGTTCATTAAGGAGATTGGCCTGTAGTTCTCTTTTTTAGCTGGGTCTTTCTCAGGTTTTGGTAATAGAGTAATAGTTGCTTTGAGGAATGATTTAGGGAGAATTGCTTCCCTTTCAATTTCATTGAAGAGTTTGAGGAGTGTCAGCATTAAGTCTTGTTTTTATTTCTTGTAGAATTCCGCTGTGAATCCATCTGGGCCTGGGCTCTTCTTTGTCGGTAAGGACTTAACTACATTTTCAATTTCATTAATAGAAATTGGGTATTCAACATTTTTACATCTTCTTGAGTCAGCTTTGGTGGTTGGTATATTTCTAGGAATCTCTCCATTTCTTCTGTGTTATCAAACCTATGAGAGTAGAGGTTTTCGAAATAGGTGTTGATGATCTTCCGTATTTCCACAGAGTTGGTGGTGATTTTACTTTTTTCATTCTGTATTGCATGAATCTGAGTCTTTTCCTTCCTTTTTTAATTAGGTTGGCTATGGGCTTATCAATTTTATTTATTCTTTAAAAGAACCAACTGTTTTATTCATTGATTCTTTGTATTGTTTTCTTAGTCCCTATTACATTAATTTCTGCTCTGATCCTTATAATTTCCTCCCTTCTTTTGGCTTTGGGCTTGACTTGCTCTTCTTTGTCTAGCTGTTTGAGATGAAGCATCAGGTTGTTTATTTGTGTTCATTCTGTTTTCCTAATGTAGGAACTCAGTGCTATAAATTTTACTCTGAGCACTGCTTTCATTGCATCCCATAGATTCCAGTAAATTGTATTTGTATTTTTGTTTGCTTGCAGATATTGTTCAATTTCTTTTTTAATTTCCTGTATGACCCATGCATTGCCCAAGAGTGTATTTTTCAATTTCCATGTGTTTGTGGGGTTTTTGCAGTTTCATTTGGCATTAATTTCTAGTTTCATGTCACTATGATCCAATAACATGCAAGGGATAATTTCAGTTCTTTTGCATTTACTTAAATATGTTCTGTGGGCTAGTATATGGTTTATTTTAGAGAATGTCTCATGCACTGCTGAGAAGAATGTATATTCTGATATTGTTGGATGGAACACTACATCTGTCAAGTCCATTTGTTCACAGATGTGATTCAGTTCTGTTATTTTCTTTGCTGATTTTCTGTCTATTTGTTCTGTCCCTTTGTGTCCATGGTGTGTTAAGGTCTCCTCTTATAATTATGTTATTGCTTATTTGATTTTTCATTTCTGTTAATACTTGCTTTGTATAGCTGGGTGCTCTGGAATGTGGTGCATATATATTTAAGATTGTTTTCTCTTCCTCTTGAAGTTTTCCCCTAACTAGTATGTAGTGACTTTCTTTATCTCTTCGGACCTTTCTTGGATTGAAGTTCACATTGTCTGCAAACAGAATAGCTACCTTTGCCTTTTTTTTGAGTTCCTGTTGCATGAAGTATTGTTTTCCATCCTTGGACTCTTATTCTTATGTTGTTTTTCTTTGCTTCATCTTGCAACTGTTGAATTGTTATTTCTTGATTCCTTGTTATTTTTAAAAGATCTTTCCTTTTCTGTTCACTAGCTGCAATCTTATCTTCAAGGTCTTCTATATTCACTTTCGTTGAGGCAGTTTTGACAACTTAAAATAGAATTTTTGATTTCATGTATATCTCTTTGAATCTGCTTCATGTATTCTGTTTGTTTCTAATACTGTTCATTCAGAAATTGTTTGCTTTGTTCCTCTAATTTTGTAGCTGTGTCTTTAGATGCATTCACTATTTCTTTCACTACTTTTTTTTTTAATCCTTACTGGGTATGGAACCATGTGCTTACAAGGCCAGTGCTTATGCCACTGAGCTAAATCCCCAGCCCCCTCTTTCACTACTTTTATCATTACTTCTTTTACCTGGAAGATTATTTCTAATTTGAGTTACTTTATAGCTTCCCATACTTGCTTCTTTATTTCAGTTGATATCATTTCAGGTATTTCAGGTGTATGACTAGTATTTTCTTCTATGTATGTGGCTCCCAGGCTTTCTTGGGATGGGCTGGAGGTTTGAAAGTGCATTTTGGTCTTTCATTTTGTCGTTTTCCTATATTTCTGTGTTTTGAGCAATGTTCCAAAACTTTCTCCGAGTGTGTTGGAAATCGCCTCCTGTGCCCTCATCTCCCCGGACTCATGGGCCTTGGCTCCCCTGGTTGAATGAAGGTCACTGGGCATGGCTCATTCAAGCCCGTGAAGCCTTTCAAGGCTAGTCCAGTGACCTAGGGGGCTGGGCAGGCTCCTAAGCACTGGGAGGGTGTTCCAAACTCCTAGGCCAGATCCAGGGAGCTGGAACTCCCCTTGCCACCACAGGAGCAGGAACTCCACTCTCTGCAACATGGGCCTACCTCCCCTCTCGTGGCTGGCTTGTTCCCCTGCATGATAATGCATATCTCTACTCAGAACACTCAGGAGACTGAAGCAGGAATATTGCTTGAGTTTGAGGCCAGCTGGGACTACATAGGGAGTTCAAGGCCAATCTGAACTGCTTAGAGAGACACTCTCTTCACCAAATGAAAACAAAACAAATAAAAAGATGAATGTGTCTGGGAAAGATTCTGTATCCTGTATTCTGATCCATTTACACATACATCTGTTTTTGTTCCAGCAATGTGTTATTTTTATCACTATTGTTTTGTAGTATAAATGAGATTAGGTATTACTGTACCTTATCTTGCTTTGCTCTTGTTTCCTAAAATTGCATTTGCTATTCTGGGTTTCTTCTGCCTACATATGAATTTTAGCATGATTTTCTCTAGTTCTGTAAAGTATTCTATTGAACGCTCAGCATGGTGGCACATGCTTGCAATCCCAGCACTTAGGAGGCTGAGGCAGGAAGATTGTTGTAAATTCAAGACCAGTCTGAGCTATCAAGTGAGCTTAAGGCCAGCCTGAACTGCATAGTGAGACCCTGTCTCAAACAATAATGTATGCTGTTGGTGTTTTAATGGAAACTGCATTGAATCTGTATAACTGGTTTGTAAGGAGAATGGCCAGGGTTTTTGTTGTTTTTGTCTTGATTTTTTTTTTAGTGGGGGAGATATGGAGGATTGAACTCACAGCCTTGCAATTACCAGGCAAGTGCTTGAGATGCTGAGCTAAATCCCTGGCCCTTGGCCATTTTTCACAATGCTGCATCTGCCCATTCAGGAGAAAAGAATGTCTTTCCATTTTCTGATGTCTTCTTTAATCTCTTTTTTCAGAGTGCAGTAGTTTTCTTTTTAGAGGTCTTTTTATTTCCTTGGTTCAGTTAATCCCTAGATATTTCACTCTTCTGGAAGCTAATATGAGTGGTACTAGTTTCATAATTTCCTTCTTATTCAGTTTGTTACTGGTGTGTAAAAATGGTAAAGATTTTTGTGTGTCACTCTTCTATCTTGCTGTGTTGCTGAAGTTGATTATGAATTCTAAGAGGTTTTGGATGGTGTTGTGGTTGATACATTGTGTCAATGTAAGAAGCTTAACAGTTTAAGAAACTCAACAAGGAGTCAGGACCCTTTGTAAATACCCTAGTTCTGTGCAAAAGGAGGACGCACAGATTTTGTGTGTGGTGCATATGCCCTGGGGGTGGGTGGGTAAGGGTGCCCTGCACTCAGTATAAGGGAGGAGAAGAGGCCTTCTCTTGTTTTTTTTGGTATAGGTACTTTTGCCACCTGCTGCCTTAAACTTTTGTCCTGGTTCTGTGCCACCCTGCCTTGGAGCCAGCTGATTATGGACTGAAATTATTTGGTCTTCTAACGTGTGAGAGGCAAAAAGAAAAAACAAAAGGAAAGAAAAGAATCCTTTATGGTGGGCACAGGAGGGTTGCCAAAGAGATACAAGTACCCTCTGGAAGGTTTTAAGAAAAAAAACCACAGGCTTTATTCAGGATTGACATGGGTGGAATTGAAGTTGCAGGTGGAGTGATGTATTGATAACTGATTGGAGGAGGATTGGCATACATGAAAAGTAGGTTTAACTTTTAGGTCTGTGATAAGAACGCAGGGTGGCACTGTCCAGCACCATGTTAGTCCACACATGAGAAAAGTCTATCAGAAACCTCCAGAAACAGTGAGCTAAATAAACCTTTCCTTTATGCATTTTGGGTGGTAGATATATTGTCCCAGCAATGACAGAAAGGTAACTAATACAAGGTGGATTTTCTTGGATCTTCTATTTAGAGTGTCAGGTCATCTTCGCATAATAATTTTGAGTCCATTCTTTCCTATATGTATTCTTTTTCTTTCTTTTGCCTAATTGTTCTGGCTAATGTTTCAAGGAGTATGTGAATTATAAGATGTGATAGTGGGCATCCTTGTCTTGTTTCTGGTTTAATTGTAGCAAAAATTAAGTCTGCAGTAGCCAGGAGTTCAGGAGAGAAAAAGAAACTGTACTGACCCTAGCAGACCTCAGAGGAGTAATCTGCCAAGTCTTGAGGTACTGACTACAGATAGTTAGTTTTATTTGTAGTTGGTGATCAGAAGTTACCAAAGCAAAATAAGCTTTTGCCAAAGGTTATGCTACAGTGGATATCTT
Organism: Hydrochoerus hydrochaeris; assembly: GCA_004027455.1. Lineage (NCBI taxonomy): Eukaryota > Metazoa > Chordata > Mammalia > Rodentia > Hydrochaeridae > Hydrochoerus > Hydrochoerus hydrochaeris. The sequence continues at coordinate 13,663 of PVLA01016972.1, forward strand.
GAGGTGAACATTCATGTATATAGCAAAATTTTTTGTAACACATTCACAGAAGTTTTAATTTGATGATAGCGCATATGATTTAGCTGAGGTCAGTGGCAGAGAACAGAATGAATGCAGCTGTATTGCACAGAATGTTTTCAGTGAGGTCTGGATTTCTTTTTCAGTTTTGGAGTGAAAGCTTATTTTTTGACCATCGAGTGTGATTTGTTGGTTTGTCATAAGTTGCTTTTATCATATCCAAGTAAGGGCCTTGTATACTTGTTTTCTTCATACTCTTTATCATGGAGGGATATCGGATATTGTTGAAAGACCTTCCCAGATCTGTTGACATGATTATGGTTTTTGACTGTGCTCTACTTTATGTGATGCATTACTGTTGGGGTTCTAGAAGCAAAGGGAAAATAAAGGGTCACACACACTAAGGGTCAGTAAAATGGCTTCTGCCCTGCTAGCCCAATCAAGTAGCTTTTATTGAGATAAAGAACCAAGAAACTCAAATTGCTTATGCTTAGATTATATAACCTGTTTGCTTCTTGTCCTTACAGGACCTTATGTTTTTACCATGGGGTGGGGGCGATGTTTTAAGCCCTGCACTTTTCCCATAACACTGTAGACCGGATGTGTCTGGGACAAAATGGAGTCAGTGTGGCCTCTCTACACATTACCTTTATTGATTCATGTATTTTAAACCATCCTTGCATCTCTGAGATGAGATCATACTGATCATGATGTATGCTCTTTATCGTGTTTGGTTTTTTTTTTTTCTTTTTTAATTATTTTGAGGCAGGGTCTTGGTATGTAGTTGAGGTTGGCCTCTAACACCCTATGTAGCCCAGGCTGGTCTTTAATTTCCTGTAGTCCTCCTGCCTCAGCTGCCTGAGCTCTGGGATTACCAAACCTGGTGGACAGTATATGATCTTTTTTATGATGAGCTGCATTCTGTTTTTCAATATCCTGTTTAACTTTTTGTTTGGTTGGTTTGGGTTTCTGTTTTGTGTTCTTTTGTTGTTTTCAAAAAGGGTCTTGCTGTATAGTTCAGATTGACCTTCAACTCACTAATAGGCTATGTTGCCCTTGAATTGGCAGTGATCCTCTTGCACCAGCTTCCCCTAGGATTATAGTTTAGGATTACAGGCATGCACCATCATACATGGCTCCTGTGGAGGACTTTTGCATCGATGTCCATTAAGAACAAGGTGCAGTTGTATGTTTGGTTTGGTCTTTGTCCAGTTTGGGAATCTGGATGATACTTCTGTGCATGAAGTTTGGATACTTAATCCATATCAGTCTCTATTAGAGTACAAAAATCATTTGCAAAGGAGCATCCTTAAAGTCTTTGTGGAATGCATCCATGATTTCATCTGGTCCAAGTCTTTCTTTAGTTGATAGATTCTTTATTGTAGTTTCAGTTTCATTGCTTGTTCTTGGGTTAAGTATATTTCTGTCTTCCTGAGTCAGGTTTAGTAATTTTTATCTGTCTGCAAATATGTATATTTCTTAAAAATTGTCTAATATTTGAGGACATAATTTTTCAAATTCTCAGACATTAGCCTAGAGCAAATGGTGACAGGACACTAACTGGGGGGACAGGGGCAGTCACTGCCATGAAGGAGGGGTGTTGACATCTGTGAGGTGAGGGTGGGGCCAGAGGTGGTGGTTCCAACCTCTAATCCCATCTCTAAGGAAGAAGAAGCAGGCAGATTGCAGTCGGGAGGCCAAACTGGTCTACAGAATGAGCTGTGATCCCAGTAAATGGGAAAGGAAGGAAAATAAATGCACAAAAGAACTAACAGGCAGATGGGTCTGCACAGGAGCAGAAGAGGTTAAATCCTAGGTGGGTGGTATAAGAAATGAGACAGGACAGAGGAAAGTGTGGAAGGGGCAGGAGGTGACCCAGAGCCCTGAAGGTTGCAGGTAGACCACTGTAGGTGAGCAAGAAAAGAATTTGCTCATGTTCTAGTACTATGTTGATGTGCTAGAGATGAAACACAGACCAGCAAAGTCTCTTGGGGTTGTTCTCAACCCAGATCCTGGCTTTTTCCTACTCAGCCCATTGCTGCATCCCAGCCACCCTGAGTCCTTCAGCTTTGGGCCTCCTCTTGGAAGGGATTCTACACCAACAGCCCTCAGCCCTCAGCCTGGGCTTGTGGCAGTGGTTCAGTGTAGAGGGTGCCTGGCAGCGCATGCATAATGCCTGAATGGAGCCAGAGGCGGGTGTTGACTCTGTGAGCTTGTGCTGCATCTTGTTGTCATCTTTGTCCTTGAGCCACTGGCCCTGCTGCTGTCCAGCTGCTCAACATTGTGGGCCTCTACTCTTGTCTCCACCCTCCTTACATTATTAGCAGTTGCTGAGCTTCAGAAGAGGCCCATCCATACCCACAGCAAGCAGCTCACTCAGGTGAGATTTTTAGATCTTCTGTGCTAAGAGCACTGCCCCCCTGGTGACTTGCTGTCTGAAACAGGTTTCCCTTCCCACTGGCTGAGTAGATCTGAAGGTCACATCATTGCTCTAGTATTATGTGGATGTGCTCCAGATGAAACAGACTTTCAGGTGTGAGGTGAGATTTTATCTGCAACCTAACAAGAACAGGTCTCCATATCTCACAGCTGTGTGATTCCCACACTTACCCTGATGAGGCAGAAGTGGTGAGGGTAGGGTACAAAGAGCCAGGACTTCAACATCATCACCAGGAGCTTCCCAGAGTGGGAACTCTGATCATGGGCTCAGCATAGTGTGTCTGAGGAACATAAGGAGACCGAGAACACAGCTAGGTCGGGGAGAGACAGACAGCAGGATATTGAGGTGGGTGTGGGGGTGACAGCGATGCGTGGATCATGTGCCCATGGGAACGTGGAGCCAGGGATCTTGGAGGAATCTTTGTACCATCTCCTTCGTGTCACTGTGACCATAATGCTGCTGTGGAAAATAAATATATTTTGAAAGACGGGGTGGGGAGATAAAAGACAGACAGACAGAGACAGAGAGTACACTTCTGGGGCCCCAGCAGAGCCTCCCTCAGTGTAGCATGTGTGCTGATGGAGTCAAGTTGTGCGTCCATCCTGTTGCGTTCACAGATGGCAGACACAGATGGCACATGGGAGCATGTCTGGTGTGATTTGATGAGGTCAAACAAGCAGGGCAGTGGGGTGACAAGGAGGCTGGGTATCCATTGGGCAGAAAGACAGACAGACAGATAGATGGGTGGGCATGTCACAGCAAGGGTGGAGTGAGAAGCTCCCCCGTGGCTGGGAGGGACACGCTGTGTTGGGAAGGCCGGCCGAGGGGAGTGGAGATGTTCTATTTGCCCGGGGATGACCTGGGGCTGGGCGGATGGACGGATGGACAGACGGATGGCATGGTGGGGTGGGGGTGGGGGTGGCTTCCTGCCTGCAGATGTCCAACGAGATAAGCAGCTGTCTTTGGGGAGGCAGTTGAAGGCCCATCACTTCTTTGTGGAAAGCTGAGATGGTGCTCCCATCCTGACCCTGCACCTTCTTGGGCCCCCCCTCCCTCTGCTCAATGCCACGCCCCAGGCCTCCTGCTCTGCCTGGCCCTGTGATGTGTCCCCTCTCACGCTCCCCTGTTCCCCATTCCACGTGGGAGCCCGCCAGCCTGCCTGCTGGCCTAGTCACTGGCCCAGGTGGTCCCAGTGAGTTTGGATTCCTCTCTGACCTGATCTCACAGGGACCTGTACGAAGGGACCTGTATGAAGTGGCTCTGAGCATAATTGAAAATGAACTGATTGGCTTTCTGTGTTTTTTCTGTTGAATCTTTCTTAGGGCTATGCCCCTTGCCTGGCGATGAGAACTGATTCCTAGTGAGTGAATCTCTGTGAATCACCACTGGTCCTGGCTGAGGCCTGCAATGGTCTGTGGTGCCAGAGATGCCTCAAAAGGACACCTGCTTGGCTCAGACATCCGTGAAGTAGATAGAGACTATGGCTGTGGGCCTCTCGAGCCTGCAGTCTCTCTCCTACCTTAACGTAAATGTCATCCTGAAGATGAGCCGGTTCTCCTAAAATGGCATAATTAACTACTTGGAGAAGTGTTTGAAGTGGCTCCCAAGGTCCTGCTTATCCCCCTGCTCAGCGCGCACTTTCCTCGGTATCCCCACACTTTGTTTGGACCCGATAGATAGGGGTGGTCTTGAGAAGCTCTGTGTATTGGCCCTCTTCATAGCCACAGATTTGAGAACTGTGCGAGAGGGCCTTGATTCCCCTGGAGCCCTAAAATCATACCGCTCGTCTAACTTATTTCATTTGGGGGATTGGGGAATCTAGGTCAGACCTCTGTAGCTGGCCTCCTGGTGAAGAGAGGCATCCCTTCTTTCCACTTTGGATTGTGGTCACACGGGCTAGAGCCTCCCAGCTGTGTGGATTCCCTACTGTCTGTCCTTCCCTCTCTCCTGCCCGCCCATCAGTTGCACGGGCACATACCACCTATCTGTCAGTTGGGGGCGGTGTGATGTGTCTCAGCTCTTGGGCTGTGTCCCTGTATGGTCCTGGCTGGCTGGCCTGCATTTCTCTATCTACCTGTGGATGGATGGATGGATGGATGGATGGATGGATGGATGAATGGATGGACGTTTTGGCACTGGGAATTAAACTCAGGACCTGGTATTTGTCGTGCGGGCACTTATGCCACTTTGCTATATCCCTGACCCTATTTATTTTTCCATTCATTCTTGTATTTAAGTTCTTTCTTTTTTTCTTTTCTTTCTTTTTTTATTTTGGAATGCGGATGAAACTCATGAGCTTGTGCTTCACAGGCAAGCTTTTGAGCCACTGAGCTAAATCCCTGGCCCTGTATTCAAGTTTTGTACTGGGAACCGAATTCAGGGTCTCATTCTTGCCAGGCAGGTGTTGTGCTGCAGAGCTATATACCTGGCCTGCAGTCCTCCTGTCTGTCACTGCCATGGCCTGGGTGCTACCTGGGGGTTGTCTTCCAGGGACCCTGGAACTTGGCTCTCTGTCTTTTAACAGAGTCAGTCACAAGGTCTCTGTGTGGTGCAGGGTGGCTTCAAATGAATGAATGAGAGAGAGAGGTCTGGCAAGTGAATGAATAAATCTGTTACCAGTGAGAAAGAAAAAATTATTATTATTTTTTGGCACCAGGGATCAAAACAATCATTTGCAATTTTGGATCGATAATGTAACAATTGTTTCATAGGCAGAAAACATGTAAAGCAGTATTAAAATCTGAGTAAAAAAGTGGTCTGTATCTACTTTAATAAATGGTTATTGT
>PVLA01016973.1:0-18906 GCA_004027455.1 Hydrochoerus hydrochaeris
GTAAGTTTTTAATTACATTTTCACTTTCAATAGCTGATATTGGGCTGTTCAAAATTGCTATATCTTCTTGGTTGAGCTTTGGTAGTTCATATGTTTCTAGCAATCTGTCCATTTCCTCTGTGTTTTCCACTCTATGTGAGTAGAGATTTTCAAAGTAGGTATTCATGATCTTTTGAATTTCCATGGGATCTGTAGTAATTTCTCCCTTTTCAGTTATTATTGTGTGAATTTGGGTTTTTTCTTTCTTTCTCTTGATAAGGTTAGCTAAGGGTTTGTCAATTTTGTTTATTCTCTCCAATAACCAGCTTTTTGATTCATTAATTCTTTGTATTGTTTTTTTTGTTTCAATTGCATTGATTTCTGCTCTAATCTTTACAATTTCCTCTCTTCTATGAGCTTTTGGGTTTAGCTTGCTCTTCTTTTTCTAGACACTTGAGATGGAGCATTAGGTTGTTTATTTGTGGTCATCCTGTTTTCTTGATATGACAATTTGTTGCTATATATTTCCCTCTTAAGACTGCTTTCATTGCATCCCATAGATTACAGTATGTTGTTTCTCAGTTTTCATTGAATTGTAGGTATTGCTTTATTTCTTCTTTAATTTCATCCATAGCCCACTGGTTGTTCAAAAGGTTGTTATTTAATTTCCATGTATTTATGCAGGTTTTACGATTTCTTTTGCCATTAATTTCCAATTTCAGTACACTATTGTCAGATATTATGCATGGGATGATTTTAATACCTTTACATTTACTTAAGAATGTTTTATGTGATAATATATGGTGTATTTTGTCTATTTTGGAGAATGTCCCATGTGCAGCTGAGAAGAGTGTGTATTCTGATGTGGCTAGGTGGAACACTCTGTGAACATGTACTAAGCCTAATTGCTCACAGATATGATTCAGTTCTGCTATTTCTTTGCTGAGTTTTTGTCTAGTTGATCTATCTCTTTGTGACAATGGGCTGTTAAGATCCCGTTATAATTGTATTCCTGTTTGGTTTTTCATGTCCATTAGTGTCTGTCTTACATAATTGGGTGCTTCTGTATTTAGTGCCTATATATTTATAATTGTTAGTTCTTCCTCTTGAATTTTTCCACTAACGAGTATGTAGTGACCTTTTGTATCTCTTAATCATTTTTGGTTTGAAGTTCACATTGCCTACAAATAGAATAGTTACCCCTGCTTTTTTTCTGGGTTCCTGTTGCATTGGAATATTATTTTCCATCCTTTGACTTTTAACCTGTGAGTTTCCTTTTGGGTCAGATGTGTTTCTTTTATACAGCATACTGTGAGGTCATGTTTCTTGATCCATCCTGTCAGTCTGTTTCTTTTGATAGGTGAATTGAGGCCATTTGCATTTATGGATATCACTGATATGTACTGGCTTGACTTTGCCATGTTATGTTCCAGTTGTTTGCTTTCTGCATTCCCCTTATTTAATTGCTTATCCTACCTGGTGGTCTCTTTCTGTTGTTGTTTTGGAGATTGTTGTTATTTTTATCTCTGTCTAGTATGTCTTTCAATATTCTTTCTAGGTTTGATTTGGTGGACGTGAATTTCTTCATTTGTTCTTTGTTATAAGAGTATCTTGTTTCTCCATAACAGTATCTTGTTTCTCCATTAAATTTGAATGAAAGTTTTGCTGGGTACATCAGTCTGGGTTGAAAGTTGTTTTCTTTCAGGGCTTGAAGTACCTCACTCCAAGCTCTTTTTGACTTGAGAGTTTGTAATGAAAAGTCTGTCATGATTCTAATGCATTTTCCTTGGTAGATGAGTTGTGTCTTTTCTCTAACAGCTTTTAGTATTCTGTTTTTATGCTGCATGTCTGAGATCTTAGTTATTATGTGTCTGGGTGTGGATTTATGTTGATTGTGACTGTTTGGCATTCTATATGCCTCACTTATCTGCATATCAGATTCTTTCCCCATGTTTGGGAAATTTTCTTCTATTACTTCTGTGAATATTTTGGCTACGTCATTTGCATTGACTCCTGCCTCTTCACTGATGCCTGTTAGTCTTATATTGTTGCTCTTGGCATCATCTTGAAGCTGTTGGATTGTCACTTCATGCTGCTTTGTTATTTTTAAAATTTCTATCCTTTCATGATCTCTAATTGCAATCCTGTCCTCAAGGTCCGAAATCCTATCCTCAGCTTCATTTAAGCGGTTTTCAAAGCTTTGAATATAATTTTTTGTTTCTTGAATGTCTCTTTCAGTTTGTTTCATGAATTCTGCATGTTTTCTATATTGTTCATTCATGGTTTCATTCAGTTTCCCATGCTTCTGTACTTTTTTTCTCGATTTCTTCTCTAGCTGCGCTCAGCAACTCCTTTACTAAGGTTGTTATTTCAGTTTCTACATGGAAGAGTACTTCTAATTTGATTTCCTCTATAGCCTCATGGAGTTTTTTTAAATTTTATTTCACTTGCTATCTTTTCAGAGTTTCCCGATGTGTTACTTTTGGGGTCCCATATCTCCTTCACTTGCTTCTGGTGGACTAGATGTTTGAGACTGGTTTTTGCTTTTCATTTTGCCATTTTCATTCAGCCTGATGTTTTCTGTGTGTAGGAGGTGGTCACCCACACTCTTCAGACTCACTACGGTCTTACAGTTAGTTTGAGGGGGCTTATATACTGGCTCTATTTACCCACTGTATACTTGTATTTTAGGGGCACACTCACCACACTGGCACAGTTAATCTGCTGTAATCCAAGGTTTGCTGCCTGGGAACTAAATTCCAAGTTTTTTTCCGTGCTCTAGGATTCCTCCAGAGTGCGTGGTAAGAGCCTGAGGCTGGAATCTGGGTCCTGCTGGCTGTTTAGCAGTCGCTGGGCATGGCCCAGTTGGGCCCCCATCCCTGTGTGTGGCCGGGGGTGGTCTGGGACACTGTACATGGTCTTACTGCCTGGGAGCAGGTTCAAAGTCCCTTTCCATGCTGGCATTCTGCCTGAGCACACAGCAAGGGCCCAAAGCTGGAATCTGGGTCCCACTTGGCAATTGCTGGGCTTGGCCCAGTTGGGCCCCTGTGCCTCTGTGCTGCCCTGGGTTGTCTTGGATGCAGCACGTGGTCTTACCACCTGAGAGCAGGCTCAAAGTCCCCCTCTGTGCACTGGGATTCCACTGAAGTACATTATGAGAGCCCAAAGCTGGAATCTGGGTCCTGCTGGCTGCTGGGTGGTCACTGGGTGTGGCCCTGTTGGACCCCCTTCCCTGTGTGCAGCCCGGGGTGGTCTGGGACACAGAGTGTGGTCTTACGGCCTGGGAACAGCCTCAAAGTCCCTCTCCATGCACTGGGATTCCACTGGAGTAAGTGATGAGGGCCCAAAGCTGGAATCTGGGCTTCACTGACTTTGGGGGTCATTGGGCATGGTCCTTTTAAACGCCCCCACCTCCCCGTCCCTGTGTGTGGCCCAGGGTGGTCTGGGATACAGCATGTGGTCTTAGCACCTGGGAGCAGGCTCAAAGTCCCTTTCTGTTCCCTGGGATTCCACCAGAGCATGTGGTGAGGGCCCAAAGCTGGAATCTGTGTCCCACTGACTGCTTGGTGGTCGCTGGACCTAGCCTGGTTGGGCCCCCATCAATTTGTATTCTTTTGGATGAGAAATTTTCTCTTTACTTTTTAATATTTTCACTCACTTAAAGTCATTGTGGACTATGGTATATTTCTTTTATATTTTGAATTTTAATTAGTATTACTTTGTGTATTCCATTGCTCAAACTGTCAGTTTTCACCATGTGGAGTTCTTTCAGTTGGCTCCCATGTTCCTTTGACATACTGCATCATTGTGGATTTTTGTTGTTGAATAATTTTTTTTTATCATTTGTGCTTGTGAATAAAGTTTTGTAGAATATAACCATGTTCATTCTTCTACGTATTCTTTATGGCTGCTTTTGTACTGCAGTGGCAGATTTTAGTATTGCAACAACCACCATGCTGTCTCTAAAGCCTAAAATATTTATTATCTGACCCTTCCAAAATAGGTTTGTTGACTTTTGATCTAGGTGCTCTGTGTGTTTTCCTGTAAGTTACTAGCAATAACTTGGCAGACCATAATAACCATCTAGATTTTCAGATATAAATTTATGTAGCAGTTTTTACTCAGACTCTGATCCTGACAATAAATATAATCAATGCTACCAGCAACAAGGTTTTACAAAACAGTGATAATTTGATGTGGCAATATTCCTTTGTCTATAACTGTTTTCTTTCTTGGGAATTTGATTAGTTGCAAAGTTCTTTTTCTGTCAGAAGTTTTTTGATTGAAAGGAAAAATTTAAAAATGAGATCTATTATACCATCATTGATTTTATTGATTTGAACTAAAAGAAATATGGCCTAATTTGTTTTAATCACTCAGTGTATTTGAGTATTTTTTTTTTGTTAATAGCATTGTGTTGCCTCATAGAAGTAGGCAGATAATTTAAAGTGAAGTCTGTTGGCTAGAGTTGTGTATGAGTCCATCAAGCTTATATCATTGGTAAATTTCATCAAATTAGAACTAAATTTTCCAGTAGTGAAATGTGAGTCTATTAATCCATTTTTCTTAAGTGTTCTCTAAGCCATATGCTATGATCTGTAGTGACCAAAAAATAAATCATCAGGCTACATACTAGTTTAGTGTGTCTAAAAATCTGGGATTAGGTATAAATATTACACTTCAAGTTTATCAACTCACCAAATTAATAAATAAAGTTGTCAATAGAAAGAAGTGGGGAGATTTATTTCAAATAATAAATGTATTAAAGTCCCAGTAAAGTAATATTTACTTATATTATTTCTAATTGCAGTTCACTCATAATAACTTATGAGTGGTATGGACAAAGCTAATATTCATATGCCTTTTCTGGTGTATTGAAACCAATATATTAGTGGTTCTGTAGAATAGATTTTTACTACAAAAATTTAAATAATCACCTAAAAAAGTTAAAGTTCAACAGGTACATTAAGTTTAGCATGTAATACAAAATGCTATTTATTTGTTCTTGTACTTCCAGTATTTTCAATTGTGTAGTCTGTTCCAAAGCCTCTCCTTTTACTTCATAGTCTCATTAGTGCTCTGAATACACCCTCTCTTTTCATTACTTATATGAACCCTAGCTGTTGAAGGTTACTATGACTTGCTAATTGATGAATCCATTTGTCCTTTCCCAGTTATGGTTTTCTTGATTTTTGCATAACATTTGCTACTGTTTTTGTATGTACCTCTGGTTTTTTTATTTTGTATTTACATCTAAGTCATAGACTTTAGATCTTGTACTCTGTGTAATTTACCTTATTGATTAGTTATTTTCTTTAGTTCTACCTCTATTCATATAACAGTCAAGTCTAAATTTCCACTCTGATCTCTTTCCACTTAACATTTTCATAAAGTATCTGGAATCATCTTGAATTCAGTATATCTTAATTGTAGTGTATTTTGCTTTCTGAAATTTGGTTTCTGTAATCTTAAATTTCTTATTTCTGCTGATAGTCAATATCAGAGTTGTCTGAGTTCTGACATTAAAGGAAAATCTGAGACACCTTTTCTCTTATTTTATATGACTAAAAATTGAAAGTTAAAATGATTTTCTGCAACTGTTTTTTATTTCTCTGTTGTCTTTTTGTAAATATGTATTAAATAGTTTCCACTGTGTGCCAGGGATTGTTTTTATTTTTTTCACTCTGTCGTAGTTGACCATTCCTTTTGTACTTCTGTAACAACCTATTTGGACTGGTCTCTCTTGCTTTATTCTTTCTTCATTAATCCATTTGTCATGCCCCTTGCCAGATGACATTTCTTAAAAGTGAATTCCATAATGTCTAAAGCATAGGGGCTCCTCAGTCTCTAAGAGTATAAATTAAAACTCCTTAGCCTAGTATTGGCATCCTTTCATGATTTATTCCAGGGCTGTCTTTGGAGTATTAATCTCACTTTATTTTTCATATAATTCTTTTTTACCTCCTGAATTCACCTTTTGTTTTGACTTTTCTGCTTGAAAATTATGATAGATTATACATAGCTTACCTAAAATGCATTCCCCATTTCATTCCACCGTACATCCTTCAAATTCCAGCTCACATCTAACTTCTAATAAAATTACTCCAATATAGAGTGGTGTAGTATCTGGCATCTGGTAGTAATTGCCCACAAATGTTTGTTGCATCTGAGTCTCCAAGTCAGATTGTTTACACATCTCATTTTCTCCCACTATTTATTTATGTCCTACTGTGGTGAATGATGTATTCATGATCCACTCCCCCACCACTTTCTCCACAGTCCATACCACCTAAACTAGTGCTTTGGATGTAGCTTGTGGTCATTGACTGATTTATTTTTTCATGTGATGGCACAGGGTTTAAGTGTAGCTGCTTTTCTCCTTTTCCTTTAACCTCAGTTTCTTCAGACTACCCCCTTCATATGTACACACTCATAATGTTTTAATTCAAGCACAAAAATTAATTTCAATGTTAATTGGAATTCTGGAAGGCTCTTGGTTTGCCTTGTTTTTTGGGCAGAATTAAAGGAGAATAAGACTAGAGTCCTTTTAGAATGTTCTGGTATCCAGGAGATGTCACTACAGCCTTATTGCCTTGTGAAAAGTTAGAACATATCTCTGTGCTACTGTGGTACAGAACTCTAAGCACTAGATTATCTTTACCTGGCCTTTTATATAATAAGCATGACTTTCAAAGAAGACAAGCTGAAATTCAAAGCATAGATTTTTTTTTTTTATGTAATCATGAGAGTAATGGAAGAATTACTGGAAGGCAGAGTGATCCTATTTAATTGTTTTGTTTGGAAAAAAATGTTTGAAGTCTAGCATACAGACAGTTTGGACCTAAACAAAAGAAGGTTCAGTTTCCAAAGAGGTGAAGCCAAGGTGTGTTGATTTTTTTACAGGCATTGTTCATACCTTCTTACATAAAGCTTTCATAGGCAGATAATACTAGTCAAAATCATGTGAAGAATCTTCAGTCTTCTTTCATTCCTTCTACATAAGAATTTTCTTTTAGGTTTGACAAAAACTAGCTGAGCATTCATCAGGCAGATACTTTAAAGAATCATAGAAAAAAAACTTAACTCAAAAATTTTTTCCCTTTAATTTGACAAAGCAAAAATGTTTGAAAAGCACCTAAAGGGAAAGTGTTTGGATGACATTGTGTTTATAGTCCCTTAACCAAAATCACAATTTTCCCTGTCCTATTTGCCTATAGTAAATATACCTAAGTAAGTGTTGAAATGATCTTTTGGCATCAGTATAAGGATTGTGGCAAATTTCAGTGCAGTTAAACTTGTGTGTAGTATAGTACCTAGAATGGAAAGCTCAGGAAGGAATGGTTTGGGCACAGCTAGTGGGAGATTTTCCTATTGTATTAGAAATAAAATACTGCTTCCAATGGAAGAAATAGGCCACTGTGCTATGGCAGCATGACTTCTGTGAGACAAGGTTTTGACCACTAATGACACTTGTGTTTTTCATTATGACAGATGTGTTAACCATGTCGTTTTGGCTGTGCTCCAGCCCTAGCCATTGCAGCTTTCTGCTTCTACCTCATCTTTACCTCAGTTGGCTGTAGAATTTTTCACTTCCTGTCCTAAACTTTTGTGAGGTGTCATGACTGTTAAACAGCTGCCATGTTGCAGGCCAGATGTGGCTGTACTTTAGTGTGCCTGAAATATTCCTCCTATAAAATATATTAAATGGTTTAAAAGTCTGTTTTGAAGGTTTGTAAAACACTTAGGATTCCTTCAGATAAGAAGGCTATGGGTATATTCTTAAATTGTGTGTGAAAAATTTGTCAAAGTATAATGTAGGAATGGTGGAAATACAGCAGTCCCTTTAGTCTTCTGTTTATAAATATATGTTTTTACCTACTTTTAGGTTATCAGTAGATATAATCCAATGAGATTTACAAAATCTGTAACAAGGGTTCTAATCAAAGGATTTAAAATAGTCATTGCAAGGAGAAGCTCTGCTTTGACTGAAATAGTAACATTTAGGTACAGGAAACAAAAGGAATGAATAAGTGCATACTTATGAAACTGTTTTATTAAGGTATAATTAATATATAGGTGAAATATAAAGATTATAAGTGAGTAGTTTGGTTAAATTTCACAAATACACTCTCTTGTGTCACCTCAACCCCTATCACTCATTATATTACCCTAACCCTCAAACTTTCCTTTATGTTTCCTCCCAGCTGATGCTTACCTCATCCCACTTTCAAGCAACTGCTGATCTGATATTTATCATTGTATATTAAGTCTGACTATTCCAGAACTTCAAACAAATAGATCCATGCAGCAAGCACATTTTTCTGTCAGGCTTCAGTAACTTAGCATAATATATTTGAGATGCATCTATGTTGTTTGTGTAAATAATTCATCCCTTTTTTGTTACTGAGGAGCATTCCTTATGTGAATATATTGGAGTTTATTTATTATCCTGTTAATGAACATCTGAATTGTTTATAGTAATTGCTATGATAAATAAAACATGTATGAACAATTGTATGGCTCTTTTAGAAATTAGTTTTAACCAACTTACGTTAAATGATATTCTCTTGGCCTCTCTAAAATATCCTGTCTGATACCCACAGCAGGTAGAATAATCAGTCATCCTGCTGTTCTTACATAGGTCCACATAGTTCTGCCTCTTCAGATGGAACAATATGCCAATCAAGGCTCTGCTATGTTTATTCTCAAACATTCTATGGCAGTATATTGATTAATGTACTTACATAATGTGATTAGTAATATATAAACTAATAAAAAATCTAGGGATAAAATTGTTAAGTTCTAGGGTAAACATAGTTTTTCACTTTTTTTTTTTTAGTAATAGGAAGTAAACCCAGAGACTATACACTGAACTACATCTTCATCTCACCATAACCCTCATTTAATATATTTTGATTTTTAAAATGTTCTTCAGTATATGTGTGTTGAGCTAATAATTACTTTCATTATGGGAGTTAGTGTATGTACATAAGACATCTTAATTCTTTTTAAATTAATTTCCCTTCCTTTCTCTCCCTATGTGTCCATCCCTAGGTCTCCTTTCCATTTGCAAAGAATCTATCTCTCCATTATAGTTTGTGTCTAGATGTCCCCCCAAAACCTCATGCCATCTTAGGTCTTTTTTTGGAGGTGGCTGAATCTAGTGTGCGATTGATTTGTAGTGCAATGCTTGGATTAAGGGTGCTGGGAATAAGAGTGGGCAATTGCTGGAGCAGTCCACTGATTGAATTGGTACCACCTTAATCCTAGTAGACAGGATACAACATGAGGGAAAAAAGAGGCTTGTCTCACTCTTCCTTGTTGCTTTTGCTGTCTTCCACTGCCATGGACTCTTGCCCCTCTGCCATGTGCCACCCTGCCTTTGAACCAGTTGATTATGGACTGAAACCACTACAAACTGTGAGCTAAATATACAGTCCCTCCCTTTACTTTGGGTATCAAATATTTTGTCTCAGCAATGAGAAAGTAACTATGACACTCCTCATTTTATATTATCTATGTTTTATTTTGTTCTCTAAATTTATATATATTGGAAGTTTCCCTATAAGAGAAAGCATGTTTTCTTCATGCTTGTGTGTTTATTTTATCTGTTAATGTCACAAGGTACATTGATTATGCTACAAATGATGCAAATACATCATTTGTTGTAGTGAGTAGTAGTCCACTGTGTATAAATACAACATTTTCTTTTTTAATTTGTGTGTTTATGGGCACATGGCTACTTCTAAGACTTAGCTATTATGAGTTGTGCTGCTATAGGCAAGGTTATGCATGTATCATTGTAGGGTGACATTTATAACTCTTTTGGGAAAATACATACAAGGAGAATAGCTGTGTTGAATGGAATTTCTATTTTTCAGTTTTTTTAGCAATCTGCATACTGATTTCCATAATGATTGTACTAGTTTACATTCCAACCAGTAGTGTGGAAATATTCCTTTTTCCCTATATCCTTGCCAGAATTTATTATTATTTGACTTTTGATGGTAGACATTCTTAACTAAGATGGGGTCTCAATGTTATAATTTGTTTTATTTCAGTTGCCAATTTTTGATTGAATCTTTTAAAAAAAATTTTTAAATTTTTATTTAAAGAGAGGGGAAAAATAAAGCAAAATGGAAAAAAGGGTAGAAACAATGCAGAATTTCCAAAAAAATGAACAGTAATAAATCACTAGTTGATGCATTACATATTGACTTCTTGGATGTAGTTGTTAAAGTTACAAAACTAAAGCATATAAAGTGGACATTCAAACAGTGAGGCTGCAGACAGTTCTGTTCTCTGATCCAGAAAAAACTTAGCAACATAATTATCAATCCTACATCCTTAAATATACATGCAGTTATATCCTTTAGAGCAGTTGCTTTTCCTCCTTTTGCTTTTTAAGTCCATTATCTGTTTAGTTATATCATGTTTAAGTTGCTCACTACCTTACTGATCTATGTTGTTGTTATTTACATTTTTATTTTTATTTTATATTTTATTTATTTATTTTATTTTGAAGGTAGTAAAATACAGCAGAACAAGACAAGATATAGCCAACTGAGGCAGTGCAGTGAACTTGGCACAGAACCTCACAGCAGGTTACTGGGATAACAGCAATAGGTACAATAGTACATCTGGTTTTCTTCACAATAGTTGTTCCTTCAATCAGGTATAGCAATATCAAAGGAAATACAAAAATTATAAAACAGAATATTGAATAGAGCAATACCATTGACCAGAACAGAGCAAAACAGAGATAAAAATATTTGCCTTTGAAGAGATGGCAGAAGAAAATCCCCCCTTATTTGCTATATTGCCTATAGTCAAACTTGCAAAGACATGCTCAGATCTCTGGCTCTCACTGGCTAGTGTGTGTGTGGGGAATGGATATTCAATTCTTAGCCCATGCCCCAGTAGGCTCACAGCTGCCCACCAGAGGGGTGAACTGGCTGCCCATTTTCCCAGTGCCCCAAGGTCCAACATGGCGCATCTTGGATCTCAGGAAATGCTGATATGGTTCTTGCCCTGGAGCAGCTGCGACTTGCCAGGTCACAGCCACTTACCAGAGTGGCATGCTGGTGGCTGCCTGTTTTCCTGAGTCTTTTACTTTGTGGAGATCTCATTTTTGTGTGTGCTTTACATATTCTCCATATTAGTCTTCTATTCAAGAAATGGCTTGTAAAATTTTTTCCCATTCTGTAGTTTGTCTCCTCCCTCTATTGGTTGTTTCCTTTGTTGTGCAGAAGCACTTAAATTTGATATAATAGCATATTTTTCATTCTTGATGTTACTTCTTATACAATTGTGATTCTCTTCAAAGACTACCCTACCTATGCCTATATCTTCAAGAGTTTTACCTATTATATCTTCTAACAGATTAACTGTTTCTGTTTTAATATCTAATATCTTTAGCATATTAGATACTAGATACTAATATCTTTAGTATCTTTATTTTAATCATAGTGAGAGATACAGGTCTAGATTCATTCTTCTGCACATAAATAGCCAGTTTTCCCAGCACCATTTATTAGAAAGCCTGTCTTTCCTCCTGGGTATATTTTTATCTCCTTTCGCAAAGACATGACTGAATGTGCCTGGGATTGCTTCTGCATCTTCTGTTCGGTTCCTTTGATCTGCCTGTCTGTCCCTGTGTGAATACTATACTGTTTTACCATTATTCCCTTGTAATATAACTTGATGTCTGAGATCATGATCCCTCCTGCTTTGCTCTTGTTGCTCAGGATTGTTTTTATTCTGTTTTTTTTTCCTGGATCCATATAAATTTTATGATTGTTTTTCCAGTTCTATGAAAAATCCTGTTGGAGGTTTGATTGAAATTTTATTGAATTTATATATCGGTTTGGTAGCAGGGGCCATTTTGATAAATTTGTTCTGCATGTTGTAGTTTTTATTATAGAAGTTTTTCACTTCCTTGATTAGATTAACACCTAAATGTTTAAAATTTCTTGAAAGTATTGTGAATGGTATTGTTTTTCTAATTTTTTTTCTTGGCACATTTATTTTTGATGTGCAAGATTATATTGTTTTTTTCTGTTAATTTTTTATGCTGTTATGCCACTGAATTTGATTATAATTGTAGGAGTCTTGTGGTGCAATATTTTGGAGTTTTCCATGTAAAGGATTATGTTTATCTGCAAATGGAGCTAGTTTAACTTCTTTCTTTCCTATTTATATCTCTTTAAATTTTTTCATTTGTCTAATTGCTCCAGCTAATATTTTGAGTACTACTTTTAACAGAAATTATGATATGGAATATCCTTGTTTTATTCCTGATTTTAGAAGAAAATCTTTCAAGTATTTTACTTTGGTATAATGATAAGACTAGGTTTATCATTAATGGCTTTTTATCAGATTTAGATAAGGTCCTTCTATGACTATTTTCTTAAGAATTATTTTGTTTAGCCATAACTACATCATAAATAGAATTTGGATTTTATCAGAGACTTTTTCTCTGTGTATTGACATGATTCTGTGATTTTTGTCCTTCTGTTTATGTGATATGTCACATTTATTGATTTGCATAAGTTGAACCATTCTTGTATCCTTAGGATTAATCAAACTTTGTTATTATGTGTGATTTTGCAGTGATCTTTTTGCATTCTATTTGCCTGTATCTTGAGAATTTTTGAATCTGTGTTTATTGAAGATGTTTGTCTCTAGTTTTATTTTTTAGTTGACTCCTTGTCTAGTTTTCAAATCAAGGTAATCCTAGCTTTCAGGAAGGGATTATTTGGTAGTATTCTTTTCCTTGCAATTTTATTACAGAGTTTGAGGAGTATTGGTGTTAAATCTATAAAATTCTTAGAGAATTAAGTGGTGAATCTGACTGAGAAGCAAATGCTCCCTGTGAATCAGTACCATGTACGGGCCATGGGGGGACCACCAGAACCCAGCTGTTTCCCCTAAGTTAGTGTCATTTGTGGACTGCAGGAGAGGAGAACAAGAGACCAAGAAGCAAGTCCTCCCTGTGAATTATCACCATGCGTGTGTCACTGAGGGGACAGCTAGACCCTGGCCTCT
Source organism: Hydrochoerus hydrochaeris (assembly GCA_004027455.1). Taxonomy (NCBI): domain Eukaryota; kingdom Metazoa; phylum Chordata; class Mammalia; order Rodentia; family Hydrochaeridae; genus Hydrochoerus; species Hydrochoerus hydrochaeris. The sequence continues at coordinate 13,027 of PVLA01016973.1, forward strand.
GGTGCATGGGCTGGGAAACAAGAAGAGCCACCCCCCACCATAAGTGACCAGATTATCTAGAGAAATATAGGCTGTGATGACAACTATTGGGGGGAAATGCAATTTGATGCTTGTGATGTTTGGTATTTCACTGACTTTGCAGGTCTAGGGCCAGTGGTTTGCTCATATATTCAGAGAATAATAGTATGCAGAGTGACATCTATGGTCAAATCTCCTTCTGAAGGTGTAGCCATTGTTAATTCCCTATTATATTGTTTTGAAGTCCTGTATCATATTCATTGTTTTGTTTGGTTGGGTTTATTCTGTTTTGTTTGACTTTGTTATATCTGTTGGCATGGGCAGCTATTTCGAGATAACAAGATATATTATGGTAGTCATTTTCAATTTATTATTATCTTGTTTTGAAGCCCTTTATTGCATTAACTGTTTTGTTTTAATTGCTTCTATTCTGTTGTGTTTTGTTTGATTTTTACTATGTCTGAAAGTATCTGCAGCTATTTTGAGGTCAACGGGAAGCATTGTAATAGCCATTGTTGATTTTGTATTTTTTTGAAGTTCTGTGTCACTTACAATGGCTTGTTTTCATCAGCTTTATTCTGTTTTGTTTGGTTTTATTCTCTTTAAAATATAAATAAATAAATAAGAATTGTATGGCAAATCCTTTGAGTCCTGGGTTTCCTCAGTTATATTTCCTTTATTACTGCCTAAATTTTATTGTCAATTATTGGACTCTTTAGAGTTTTTACATCATTTTGGTTCAGTTTTTATAACTGTCTTTGATTCTATCCATTTCTTCTAGATTCTTTATTTTATTTGAGTACAAGATTTTTTAGTAATGTGTATTTTAATGTTTTCCATTGTGATTTTGACTCTTCAATTTCTTCTTGCATTAATACAGTCTTTTTTTGCTATATATGTTTAGCTATGAGTTTCTCTATTTTCTTTATTGTTTTGAAAAATCAGCTGTTTCATTCATTCAGTGTATATTTTTCTATTTTTGCCTTGGAATATCATTCTTTTTTTATTTAAAGAAAAAAATGAAACAGAAATAGGGTAGAAATAATGCAAAATTAATACAAAACAAAATGAACAAAAACAAAAATAATAACCAGTAAGAAATCACTAGTTGACAACTACACTTCTCCTAGAAGTAGATGTTCAAGCTACAGAAGTAAAACCTACCAAGTGGACATTTAAACAGTGAGACTGCAACCAGTTCTGTTCATTTATCCAACAAAAACTTAGTAATATGGTCATCAATCCTATAAACTTAAACATACATACAGTTATATCCTTTAGAATTCTTTCTTTTCCTCTTTTTCTTTACAATAATTGTAACTTTACAATAACTATAATCAATTCTTATAAACTGTTTAGAAGTTCTACATGTGTATAAGTCTCTACATATATAACTAGCCTTTCTTTATTAGAGGGAGAAACAAATCAAAACAAGTCAACAATACAAATTCCTAGAGAAATATGGAAAGGATATATAAACCACAATACTAGATGATTTACGGTAGTTACTATGATGTCTCTTGTTATTTTCAATAAAATTGTCTACATCGTCAGGCATAGTCTAATTAAACTTAGCAGTACATAACACTATTAATAAAAAACAAACATTGGAGACATTAGAGGACTTCAAAGGCAGTTAATAATCAAACCAGAATGGGTATCCTATTGAATCTTATCATCTTCAGAGTAGTTGCCTCTACTCTCAGACTTGATACCCTCAAGCATACCAGATTCAAATAAAATCAGTCAAGATAAAACAGCAATATAGCCAATCTTCTCTGCCTCATCTCTGTTATGCTATTTTTCTGTCATTGTTGTTTACTTTTCTCCTTCTTTCCACTGTCTTCCCCTTTCTTTGAGGCCTTTCTGCCATTGTTCCTGGAATCCTGGTGATTTTCTTCTCTCTCTCTAGAATGTCCTTCAGTATTCTTTGCAGGGTTGGATTGGTAGTCACGAACTCCCCCAGTTCCTCTTTGTCATGGAAATATCTTGTCTCTCCATTAATTTTGAGAGACAGTTTTGCAGGGTACATCAATCTGCGTTGGAGGTAATTTTCTTTCAGGGCTTGGAATATTTCGCTCCAAGCTCTTCTTGATTTGATAGTTTGCATCGAGAAGTCCACTGTGATTTTGATGAGTTTTCCTTTATAGGTAATCTGTTTCTTTTCTCTGACCACTTTCAGTATTCTGTTCTTGTGATGGATTTCTGGGATCCTGATTATTGTATGTCTGGGTGTAGATCTGTTTTGGTTGTAGCTGGCTGGAGTTCTATATGCCTCATTTACCTGAACTTCACTTCCATTTCCTATGCTTGGGAAGTTTTCCTTAATTATTTCTGTGAATAGTCTTTTTATTTCATTTGTATTTGTCCCTGCATCTTCATTCACATTTTTTATTTTTAGGTTATAAATCCTCTTGTCATCTTCTAGCCTTTGTATTGTTACTTCCTGGTTCCTTGTTATATTTAAGTGATCTTTCCTTTTGCGATCATACATTGCAAATCTCTCTTCAAGTTTTGAAAGTCTGTCTTTAGTTTCTGTTAAGAAGTTTTGCCAGCTTTCAATGGAGTTTTTAATTTCCTGATTTTCTTTTTGGATCTGTTTCATGTATTCTAGATTTTGTTTATATTCTTCATCAAAGGCTTCTCTCCTTTCTCTGGGGTCCTCCATTCTTTCATTTGTGTCTTCTTGAGGATTGCCCAGCATTTCTTTTATTAATCTTCTTATATCTTGCTTCACCTGAGTTAGACTTTCAGATTTAAATTTGTTGATGAGGTCACGGAAGTATTTCTTTATTTCCTATGAGGCCATGTCTGATATTGCATGTTTGCTGCCCTCAACCTCCTCCACATTTACCTCTGCTGGGCTTATTTTCCCTGCTTTGGTGGTTGGAGGCCTTTTGCTGTTTCTCAGTCTTGTCATGTTTCTGGTTTCTTTCAGATGGGTGAGTGGTGGAGGTCTCCGGGCCTTTTGTATTGCCTACAGTTTTTCTGCAGTGCACTGGCTAGGGAAGTGCTGCCTCCTATTCAGTCTGCTGCTGATCTGCGAGGCACATACAGGGGCTATGTGGGCCGGCCCCTCCCCCTATGCCAGTCAACTAGTGAGTGCTTCAGCATGTTTGTTTGTTCCCTGTGGATGCCACAGGTTCAGGATAGCCTCTTACCTGGCTGTTGGGTTCCAACCAGGGGCATGGCCAGCCCAAGCAGATCCCACCAATCACTTTGGGCCAGAGCTGCTGACACTGCCTCGGTTGTTGGTTCAAGCTTCTCCTGTCCAGCTTCAAGATGTCATTTAGTCTGTCATGCTGCTCTGGGGTATCCAGTTCCCAACACTCACCAAAGTCTGCATAGCTCAACTCTCCCTTTCCACTCCCTGTTGTAACACCTCCTCCTGCCAAGTGTCTGGAGCTCACCAACCCCAGCTCTTGGCAGTGTCGCAACCTCAGCTCGATAGTGAGTTGCCTGACTCTAAGACGCACCTGGGTACAGCAACTGGAGCATGCTCAGCTCCAGTCATCTGTCCATGCTTCTTTTTTTTAAAATTTTTCTTTTTCCTCAGTTTCTTCCTGGGTCATGAGAATTCCTCTTCTCTTGTCTGGTCTTCTCCATGGTGTTAGATTCTAGCATCTGCATTGTTTTTTTTTTTTCAGAGAGGCTCCCTATCGTGCTACCTATCAATCAGCCCTCTTGGATGCCCTCTCAATGTGTATTTTTCATCTCTGCTCATTAATTTTTCTCTGATATTTATAATTTCCTTATTTATATTATTTTTGGTTTAAAATGTTCTTGTTTTTCTATGAATGAGAGGCATGTTAATAGATTATTTATCTGGCCCCACTGTGTTTTTTAAATATGAGAATTCATAGCTTTAAACTTCCTTCTTAGGATGACTTTCATTGAGTCCCACAAGTTCTGGAATGTTGTACTGAAGTTATCATTTGTCTCTAGATACTTTTCAGTTTGATCTTTGCTTTCTTCTGTGACCCATTGATTATTCAAAAATACATTGTTTGATTATCATGTGTTTGCATAGTTTCTTTTACCATTGATTTTTAGCTTCATTATAATGTGGTTTTATAATATGCATGGAATACTCCAATTCTTTTGCACTTATTAAGCATGCTATTTGGTTAGCTTGTGGTCATATTTTGTAGAAAGTTTCATGTGCTGTTGAGAAAAATATGTATTTTGTTGTTTTTGGATGGAAGTCAGTAGATAGCTATTAAATACATTTGTTCAAAAGTGTGGTTCAATGTTGATATTTCTTTTTATTTTTTTTGTCTAGTTGATCTATTTATGATAACAAGGTATTGTAATCCTTTACGGTTATTGTGTTGATACCTATGTGATCCTTTATGTCCAACAGTGTTTGTTTTATGAAGTGATGTGTGAACACTGATATTCAATACATATACATTTATAATTGTTATCTATTTTTTATTTTATGGTAAAAAAGCAAAACAAATTTCAAAATAATATAACAGGAGAATTATGAGTTAATACATTGTGAATAATTATTTTCAAAGTAGTTATTCAAAGTACAAGGTATAGGCATAAAAATTCTCCACATGACATTAGCACAAGACTTTGTTTTCAGTGAACTAAAACAAATTTCTATTATAACTAACTTGTTCTTTTTTCCTTTTCCATTTCTTCCTTTCCACATTCCCCCAACTTATTTCCTTCTTCATGTTGAAGAGTTTCTTCTCATTTCACAATATCTAGTATATATTTTGGACCTTATTTACTCTTTAAGTTTCTCACATCAGGGAGACAATACAATACTTATACATGTAAATCTGTTTCATTTCTCTTATGAGTATGGTCTCAGGTTTCATCTACTTACCTATAAAAGTCTCAAATTTATTCTTCTTTGTGGCTGAGAAGTACTCCATTATATAAAAGGACCACTTCTCTTTATCTTTTCCTTGGTTGGTGGCCATGTGGGTTGTTTCCAAGATTTAGTTATTACAAATTATGCTTCTGTAAACCTGGGTGAACATATATCACTGAGGTATGATGTTTTCAGTTCTTCTGGGAAGGTACCCAGAAGGTGAATGGCTGGGTCAAATCAAACCTCTAATTCTAGTTTTTAGAGGAATCTCCATACAGATTTCCACATTGGTTGCATTCTCACTAACAGTTGAGAAGTGTTCTTTTTTCCTGCGGCATTTGATTTGATTTCTTGATGATAGCCATTCTTTCTGGAATGAGATGGAATCTCAGTGTTTTAATTTGCATCTCTTAAATGACTCGTGGTGTTGAACATTTTTTCATATATTTATTTGCCATTTGTATTTCTTCATCTGAGAAGTGCATATTCATCTCAGATGACCATTAAGAGTTGGAATGGGTCTTTGAATTTGGGGTGTCTTATTTTTTCCAATTTTTTATATGTTCTAGATATAAGTCCTTTGTCTGAGGGACAACTGGTGAAAAATTTTTCCCACTGTTTGTGTTGCCTTTTCACTTGGTTAGTGATTTCTTTTGTTGTGAAAAAACTTTTAATAGGCTGATACCCCTGTTGCTGATTCTTTGTAGTATTTCCCATACAAACAGGGTTTTGTTCTAGAAGTCTCTGCCTACACCTATGTATTCAAGTTTCCTACCTGTTCTCTTCCAATAGATTGAGTGTTTCTATTTTAATATTTAGATTGTTGATCAATTTAGATATTAGTTTAATGCATGGTGATAAACATGGGTCTAGTTTTAGTCTTCAGCATGTGAAAAGCCAGTTTTCCCAGCACCACTTTTTAAGAGGCTATTTTTCCTCCAGTGAACATTTTTGGTCCCTTTGTAAAAGATAGTGTTGGAGTATGTTTAAATTTGTGTCTACATCTTGTAATCGGTACAATTGATTCTCAG
>PVLA01016974.1:0-18907 GCA_004027455.1 Hydrochoerus hydrochaeris
CTCGTTCCCGCTGCCACTCACAGAGAGCACAGCCGCACTGAATTTGGGGGTTGGTGAGCCCAATGGAGAGTGGATCCAGTGAAGGGACCTTCATTAATCAATGGTCAGTGCTGGGAATGACACCCCGACACACAGGAAGGGCACGACCAAATGGGCAACATGTTGGATTCAGGCAGGAGGAGCCTGAACTGGGAGTGACAGTGACCTCAGTTGGTTGCTCCCTCCCCAGAGCAGATTCTCTGGGATTTGCCTAGACTGGGCTTTGAACCTGGCCGGGACCCAATGAGTCGTCCCAAATCAATTCCCTGTGCCTAGCACGCACTAACTGGGTGAAGGCACCTGAAGTTTGGCTGGCCCAGTGGGGAGGGGCAGGCATATGCAGTCATTGCTTATACTTCAGTGACAAGAGCAGGCAGGAAAGAGTGGAGGCATGCTTCGGAGGAAAAGTGGCCAACAGGGATGGGGGCTGGGACCTGCACTGTAACCTGTGTGGAGGAAGCCAGGGCCATGACAGGAGAGAGAGGCAGGAGGAGGCACCCAGACCAGAACCCTGAGAGCACTGATCCAGGAGAGGGAAAAACAAAAGAGACTGAAGGCAGAAAACACACATCAGACATAGCTGCAATGGACATTAAAAGATATCTTTGGGACCTTGTAGATGAGCTCAAAACTGAAATATTAAATCAGATAAAGCAGGATATGAGTAGAGTAATAAAAGAAATGTTCTCAGGAAGCATCTCTCAGGATGTTACAGATGGAAGAAGGGAGGAACACAAAAAAAAGAGAGAAACATTCAATAAAGAATATAAAGAAAATATAGAATACATGAAGCAGATTCAAAGAGACTACCGGGAAATTAAAAACTCCATTGAAAGCTGGCAAAACTCCTTAAAAGAAACTAAAGATAGGCTATCAAAACTTGAAAATCAGTTTGCAACGTGTGATCATGAAAGGAAAGATCTCTTAAAAATAACAAGGAAACAGGCAGTAACAATACAAAGGCTAAAAGATGACAAGAGAGTCTACAATTTAAGAAAAAGAAACATGAATGAAGCAGCAGGAATATATAGAGGTGAATTACAAAGGCTATTCATGGAAATAATTAAGGAAAACATCCCAAGCATGGGAAAAGAAAATGATATTCAGTTGTGTGAGGCATACAGAACTCCAGCCACCTACAACCAAAACAGATCTACACCAAAACATATAATAATCAAGATGCCAGAAATTCAATATAAAAACAGAATATTAAAAGCCATCAGAGAAAAGAAACAGATTACCTATAAAGGTAAGCCCATCAGAATCACAGCTGACTTCTCGACACAGACCATCAGATCAAGAAGAGCTTGGATTGAAGTCTTCCAAGCCCTGAAAGAGAATAACCTCCAGCCCAGATTGATGTACCCTGCAAAACCGTCATGAGAAATTAATGGAGAAACAAGATGCTTCCATGACAAGGAGAAACTGGGGGAGTTTTTGACCACCAATCCAACCCTACAGAGAATACTGAAGGACATTCTAGAGAGAGAGAAAAAAAAATACCAGGATTTTAGTAACAGTGGCAGAAAGGCCTCAATGAATTTGTCAGGCAGTAGAATGAAGGAGAAAACTAGACAAGCAAAGGCAGAAAAATAGAATAGCAGAAATGAGGCAGAGAAAGATAACTAGAAACTCTAACAGAGATGGACTTGATATGCTATATTGTTAATAGTGCACCAGGATTTAAAATCCACATTACTCACACTACTCTGCTTAGATGGATTATATTCTGTTCCAGTCATTCTACCTGTACTAGATTTGAGGGCACAGACAGTAATCCTGAAAATAACAGGATATAGTATGGTAATCATCCTTAATTTCCTATTAACTTAACCTAAAGCTCTGTAAAACCTACACTGTTTTACCATGTCTGATCGTAATCGAATCTGGTTTGTTGGATCACTGTTTTGTATTGATAGATTTTATTCAAAGCTGTTAAGATTGATAGCATCAAGCCTGAGAGTATAGGCAACTGCACTTAAGATGATAAGATCCTCTAGAATATCCACTATGGCTTGATTATTACCTGCCTTTCAAGTTTTATACTGTCTACAATGTTTTATTTTTACTAATATTGTTATTTACTGCTTTACTCAATTATACTGCTATATTCAATTATGCCTGATGATATAGACATTCTATTGAAGATAGTAAGAAACAACACAGTAATCATTGTAGATCACCTTGTACTGTGTTTTATATGACTTTTTGGTTTCATGTTTTTATAGGAATTTGGTTTTTTTTGTCTTGCTAAGTTTTGGTTTTCCCTCAATACAGAAAGTATAGAAATACATGCAGAGAGATTCATGGATGTGTAGCTGTCTACACTCTCACTGTTTGACTATCTACTTTGTGTGCCTTAATTTTGTAACTTGAACAACTATTTTTAAGAGGACAATATGTAATTTCTTAACTAGTGATTTCTTATCGTTTATCTCTTTTTTGGAATTCTGTATTACCTCTACCCTTTACATGCTTTTGTTTCTCTTTAAATAAATAAAAAAGGGATGAAGAATGGGGCCATTAATGCAATCTGCCATATCTCCCAATTCCAATTGAAGCTACCCTAACAGAGTTAATCTAAAAGGAAGCATCCATGGTTATATACCTGGTAAGAGTTAATTAGCTTCTAATAACCTCCAATGTGCATTACTGAGTAGACATGAAAACATGAAAATAACATTGGCTTATCAGGAATCATTGATGCCTATCTTTTGGTAAGAATTAATCATCCCTGATAACAGAAATGATGTTTCAGGTTTAATTCTAATAAGAAAAGAACATTTGAAAGATAGGCTTTTTAATCACGCACAACTTGAGGAAATGACTTTCTCTCATCAAACCAAAGTTTTTATGACCAATTGCCTCTACTGGCATGAGGTGGGACAATGAGATGGTTAAATATGTGCCAATTAAACTAGGCCACAAAGTGCCCCAACATTAGCTCAAATGTTATTCTAGGTGTTTCTGGATGAGATTAACATCTGAATCAGTAGACTTATTAAATAAGCTTCTTCTCCCAATGTGCGTGGGCCCCATTCAGTAAACTGAAGGGCCACACAGACCAGAAAATTGGAGTAATAGGGAATTACTCCTCAGTATTTGAGCTGGGACACTGGTCTTTTCCGGTGTTTGGATTCAAACTGAAAAATTCACTCTTCTTTAGTTTTGAGTCTGTCACCTCTGGGACTGGAACTTATACCATCGGCTTTCTTGGATCTCTACCTTGTTAACTACAGATCTTGAGACATTTCAGTCTCCATAATCACATGAGTTAATTCTTTATAAACAACCGATCAATCATCTATTGATTCTTTTTCTCTTGAGACCCCTAACCCCTAAGTGGCAAGGGGTAAGTTTCCATTATAGCATGAGCAGCCTCTGAAAGGCACTCAGGAAATCTAAATGATACCCACAATAAGTAAAGCTCCAGTTTGTTTTTCCCAGTCGTCTAGCTTCAAAACACCAGCAGCTATTAACATTGATCTGTCCAGATTGCATTTATAAAGACCTGTAAACTGATCAGAAGGGAAATTAAATTAGACTGTAATTCTGCAGTACTCTGAAGAACATTAGCTTGCAAGAACACTCAGGAGGGCCAATTAAGACCATCATGGCCTATGCGGCCATGGAATAAAATCACTTTCTCTCTCCTTGCACAAGACTTGAAGTGCTAGATGGATAGTGCCTGTCACATTTGGGAGGTTATCACTGTTTGTGTCTAGAGGTACTGGTCACACATCAAAGTTAGGAAATGCCTAAAGTAACCCTGTTAGCAGGGCTGGCATATAAAGCTAGCTCAGTGATACAGGTAGGATTAATGTCAGAGAACTGGTAATATGAGCTTCAGTTGAAAAACAGAGTGAGCTCTGCAATGGCCATTGGGAGAAGGAAATTTAAAAAGATAAAAACAGCAAGACCAATAGCTGTGATTTAAAAAAAAAGAGAGAAAGAGAGAGCCCTACTTCCCCTAGCTCAAGTGCAGGCCCAGTTTCTAAAACTCCAGGTTAAAAAGGGAGGTTCACATTATCATATGCTGTTTGATTCATTTTTGTAACATCCTTTCCTATTTTAAAAGTAAAGAAACTGACTTAGAAAAGCTAAGGAAGTGCTCAAGCTCATATCAGTAGACAATAAGACCTCTTAGACTGTGGTCCAAATTATTCTAAATCCAAACCTTATGTTCATTTAATTACGTCACATAGTCTGTGGGTCTAAAGAAATGGGTAGAGAAAGTAAAAAAGACTTAGAACTAGAGGGTCAGACCTCTTGCCTTGCATAAAGGAAAACTGTCCTTAATTCAAAGTAAGTGCAGTTGTCCGAAAGCACAGGCATTTGTTCCTCAGTTTCCCAGACACAGTTACTGTGGTAAGTGCCAATTAGGAATCCTTTCATTCATTTCTTCTTGACTAATTTCTACAGTACTGCCTTTTAGTGGCTGGACAGTTAGTCCTTACTTTCTGTGAGAAGTAGATACGATTTATTGCCTTTAAATCATATTTTTCCTAGTTACATTAGAAAATTGTATAATCCTGGGATGTGTGTGCCATAGCTGGTTTAACAAAGAATTTGACAAAGATAAAAACTTCTAGTAAGCCTCTGAAATTGCCTACATGAGGTCAGAGTCAGCAACGTCCCTTGGGTTTGGTGACAGTCCTTTAGTCCATTTGGAGGGAAACCTGCAGGCACATTGCTTTGCAGTGTTGCTTACCCCAGATCAGTGTTCTCTATTATTTTTGTAAAAAATGATTATTTTGCTCCCATTCTGTTGGTTCATTTTTTGGCATATGGTAACCAAGTTTGTGTGAGAGTTAAATAAAAATTTTCTGAAAAACTGTGTGTGCATTTAAATTGCTTCTTTCTTGGGACAGTACATTTTTCTAGCTATTATCAAAATAATTTCAACTTTTTTTTAAACTACACTTTTGACCTTATGTTTTTTTATGGTATGTAAAACAGTAATTTATAAATATGCTATAAAAACCCTTGGGTTTTTTTAGAATTTTTATATCATTTGATACTGTACAGTCTTTATTATATCTGAATTGAAGATCTACATGACAGATTTCTTTCATCATTCCCATTAGTGGCTTTGTATGCTGTGCTGGAACTATTTGCTCTAATTTATTATAAACACATTGGTAAATGTGCATAAGCTTTTTCTTTCCTTTTGTATTTAGTTTGTGATAATTTTTCACTGTGTGATATTTATTGCTTTAAGTAACTACACAAATATGAAAGTATGCATTGTTTACTTGGAAAAAAAGTAAATGCAGTTGTCAACAAAGGCTGAAGGAAACTTAGTAAAAGAGAAAAGGATCTTATCCATGATGAAAATGAAGTCCAGAAAGCCCTGAGAGTGCCTCACTAGAAAAAAAAATTCAGGTTGTTCTCCAGGGAAGCACAGAAGGGCCTGAGACAAGCAGCTAATCCAGCAAATGGAAAAACATGTTGAATTTGGATAAATTTGCCAGGGTAATGGTTGGTACTGTGCCTGCTGCAATCCCTGGCAGAGAGAACTGATAACTATGAAGTGATGTGGCAAGCTTGGAGCTGACAAAGTTCTGACATGGTGTGGGCTAGCCTCCAGGAAGAGTACACTTCTCCTTTAAGGTCCTCAGAAACAAATTGACCACAGACATGCTAACATCTAGATTCAGACTGAGTTTCCAATAATCATCTGTTGTCTTTCTGGAATATGAAAAATATCTGTTTCACCCCATGCTTTAGTCCAACAGGACTGTTTTTGGAATTATCAAACCTTTGAGCCTATTCCTCTCTACCACAAATTCCTCTCTTCTCTTCCAACTCTAGCTCTAACACTATTCAGAAGATAGTCCAACTATTTCATTGGGTGAACTCTGTGATGTGTTGCCTAGATCCTCCTTCAAGGAAACATTTATTGGTCCAGTTTATGAGAGAGAATTTCCTTGCCTGAGTTCATGCTTCTTTCTACAGTGGTTCATCAGGGCCAGAATACTAAAGCCTGGTCATCTTTTCCCAAACTGGGACACCTATAAAGGGTCTCATGTCCTCCAACCCTCTCCACAAAGTTGGCCACAACTTCTCTTGGGCCTGCATTGCAGTTGACCTCTCTTTAACCTACTTGTCCTTTTTTCCCCTCACCTTCCTTAGGTGTTGATACCATGGTGACTTTAATAACCACCCTGTCCATGTCAAGATCTACAAGAACCTAATGAGTTGACACTTCAAGCTCAGCAGGAGAGAAGAAGTGACAAAAGACAGTGTTCACTCGTACATCCATCAAAACATTTAAATAGTTTTATAGCCTACTGGAAATAAAATAAAGTCAGGAATTACTGTGCCTATCTGGGGTTATTCAGGAAAAAAGGAGGCATTATGGTTATTATAAGAATGGGGAAATTAACACAGAAATTAGGATTTATGAATGAATGTGGTAAGATTTTGGCAACTGAAGATATGATAGTGACTATAGCCAGAAGATGGAAGGCTTGAGGACTTCACCAGAAGAGTTAAAATAGACAAGCAGAATGTGAGCCAAGCCCAAAGCCACCATTCTGGCCACCAAAGTGGAAATTCATGGAGAGATCTGTGATGGTGATGAATGAGCAAAACCTACAGCATTATACAAAGCTACTGTATTTGAGCTCCACACAGCCCATGTGGTATAGCTTCTATTTTACTTCCACCTTCCAAATTTTACATGAATATCTCTCATTGGCAAACTCTAACCCAGAACTATACAGGAAACAAGGTTCTGGGAAATATAATTTCCAGCTTTAGACAGGAGCAGTAGTGGATCCAATTGACCCAGACAATCCAAAAATCTGCTCAACTAAATAATTAAGCTCATCTTCCCAAATTTGTGACTCATAGTTTGCTCTCTTTTATCTCTCCCCACTTCAGATGGCTTCAATGCCTTTCTATTTTCTATATAAGTCATTGTTTTGAGTAGAAACTCTGGAAAAAATATAGTCATGCATATCCTCTGTACAATAGATGTGTGTCAGCTCCCTGTGATCAATATTGGTGGGAAAGAGATAAATACAGCAAATAGGCTTAGGAGTAAAAAAAATTTAGAGGAACTACGAATAATGTGGCATATGGTCAACTTTTCCTGCCTTAATCTTAGTTGCTTAGGTGTGTTATGTACAAGTACCAACTCTCCACAAGAATGTGCATATTATGTACTAAAAACATGCATTAACAAAAAATAAAAATTTGAGAAAAGAATAATGAAGGCACAGCCTTCAAAGGCAATAGTCATGAAGTAGAATTTATTCTCTAGCATCAGAGTCAGAAAGCAAAGTAGCTCCTAAGTAAATAGCTTGCAGTCCAATCTAGGTAAGCCTTCATTGGCACAACCCTTTACCCACATTGAAAATGGCAAACCCCAGAGCTTCTTTTACATCATTTCCATCTCTGAGGCCTTGCAGATGGGTAACATGGAGACTATAAAACACAATTTGCTCAATTATGACCTTAATAACTCAGTTTGCCTATTCTGGCAGGGGACGGATTAGCAGATGGTCCGCTAAGTGGCTTTTAACTTCATATATTAATGGTTCCCTGAGAACATCCTTTGTTAAAGTCCCTATTTTGGAAAATGAGAACATCAGCCCTCCCTCAGACACTGAATACTGTAAAGTTAAAAGAAGTGGTAACAGCTTCTTTTGGATTCCTCACTTTCTGAGCCTCAAGTAACACATTTAGGTTTCTTCTTCTGTCAGTTTTTTTTTTTGTGTTGTGTTTTCATTTTTAAGTGTGCCTCAGGATCTTGCCATTCCAAGTACAGCACTTGACTAGCAATATCAGTATCACCTAGAAACATGTAGAAATACAAAATCTCAGGCCCTACTCCAGAACTGTTAGATCATAACCTGAATTTCAACATGATTACCAAGTCATCTAAACACCCTAGAATGGTAAACTGACTGCAAACAATAGAGTCATTAGTTTCCATATACTTAGCACTTTGTAACAGATTGTTTGTGCCATATGGTCTCCTTACTCTAAGCCTTGAGATTTTACTCTATGGAAAAACATGTAACCATTTTGCTTTAAACCTTACTTGAAGTAATCTGGGACACTCTCATGATCCAATGACTCCCAACTAAAGCAACCTGTTTTCATAAGTAAGGGAAATATGGTAACTGTATCATATTCAAAATGCCTCAACTGAACTTTTGCCTCATTTCTAGTCTACTTTTCCTGCTCCATGTTGAGTCAGGGCCATTCGGTTTTTCAGGAGTAGTCTATGAGTGATCTTTGGAGGGTTCAAATGATTCAGAATCCGATAGGAAATTTCCATGTCTAGATTTAGACAATAATCATTATTGCATGTGTTGACATTGGCATGCCTGTACCATTTTTATTCACACCTGTCCTTGGTGGGTGTGCTTTCTCTTTCAACAACAAGCACCTCTGTGTCCTTGTCAGTCAACTGCCCTCTGTCAGAACGGCCTGCTTTTGTGCATGGAAAACCAAAGTGCCTGAGAATTTTTGTCCTCTACCCACAACCCTTGACTTAAGCCTCACTGGTGGAAAGTGAAAATATTCTGGCTCCCTTCTCCTCTGATGGAACAACTCTGAAGGATACCTGTACAGTTTCCAGAACTTTTCCTGTGAAATAATATTTAAAGGCATACACTTGTTTGATCTCCTTCCTGCTGTCCTTGTCCTGAAGCTTTTTCCTGAAAACAGTTTCTACTCAATCACCTTCACATGAATCCTTATGTAAAAGGCTCTGCTACTGAGGAACTCAACCTAAGATAATCACTTTTTTGACCTCTCCTGATATATACCATGGTATTTAATTTGATACAGAATTTGTTTATTATTATCTGTATTTATGAGATATCTGTACCAGACACTGAGCTAGGATGAAAATATAATGATCAGGAGGAGTATGTTACCTGTCCTTAAGGAATTTACAGCTAAGCAGAGAAATAGTCTAATGAAAGCTATAACTAATTATATATAATTGTATATAATATAGACACATCTGTTTCACAGAAGAGGTTTAGCTCTTCTACCTATTAGTAATCAAGAAAAATGGCTTCCTAGGTGTGTCAAATAGGAGGCAATATATGCATACAATTTTTAAAAAGTCATACTTGGGGTCATGAATTTAACAAACATTTCTTGAATATCCACCTTCAGACACTGGAAATAAAGTGAATTAAAACATAATCTATGAGGTAACTCACGAGATACAGAAGAAATCATTACACAATAATGTAGTAAGTACAATGGTGAAACTTTTTCTAGTGTTTAGGAGCATAGAGAAATGGCTATTCCTCAGAATGTGTCAGAAAGAGGTAATAATGCTTGGGTGAATCTGTAGGAGTTTGCCAATAAAGGCATTGCGGAAAGAAAGGACAAGCGAGCAGTCAGGTGAGGTGAATCTCCCTGTGATCCAAGCATGAAGTACAAAGTAAGAAGTGGGGAAAAATGAGGGAAGAGAGACACAAAGGGAATCTGAGATTAGCCTCCCTCCCAAAAGCATAAATAACCTGAATTTAAGAGAGACCAGTAAGGAAATTGATAGCGACCTAGATTTGAGAACATATAGGCCTGCTTTAGAGATGAAAGAAAGGAACGAATTTGAGAAATATTTAAATGTCAAGTTATTACACCTAAAAAGCAGTATGATTAACTTCTAAATATGTGATATACAGAAACATCAGCATTTACAGTGGACCACAAGCATTGTCCCTGTGTGGAGTTGATCCCTCACCTGAATGATATAGGGCTTATATGGATTTTTTTTTTAAGATTATGGAAGAATACCAGTCTTATTTTGGCAGATGATCCTAGAGGGACTGCCTAAGGCAGTTCTTACAAAAGAAGAGACATCCAGGGTCCAATTTGCAAGTAGGCCCTGGCTCCTTGATGAAAGAAAAGAGGCCTGCAGTAAGCCACAGAAAACAATAAATAAGGTCAAAGCAGCTGAAATAGTACAAAGTGAACAAGTGTCAAGAAGATCAAAAATCATGCATTGAAATAAAAGATTATTTTCTGCAAGACTACTGATAATTCATTTGCACTCTAAATGACCTTATTTAAAACAAAGATTTTTAAAGACACTACATTACCCTTCAAGTAGCAGGCATCATGAAGAGACATCATTTCCTATCTCTTAGTCCTTAGCAGGTGGATACTGTGCAATATTCTGCAGGAGGTTTGCAAATTGACTTTCCATACCTATTAGTCATCAGTGCTAATATTTTCTCATAACATCTTAACATAATACTAAATTTGACAAGATCAAAGAACTTAGAGTAATTCTCAATTTTCACTGTATAATAGAATCACCTGAGAGCTAAAACAAAATCCCAGGGACTGTGGCGAACCCCCAGAGACTCAGATTAAACTGATCTGGGGCTTTGCACATCATGCTTTTAAAAACTCCTGGGCTCTTTTGTCATGCAGTTAAGGGTTGAGAATCACAGTGTGGAGTGTGGTCCCTAAATGGATCCTGAATAGAAAAGAGCAGCCTGAACTCTCTTTTCCATTCCTACAAAGTTCTGTGAGCCTAACTGGAGAACACTACTCACATTTTCTGCTTAGATAAGCAGCAAGACGACTGGAGATATCTACGAAATACTTTAATTTATCCAAATAACATTCTTCCCAGCTCCTTGGATACCCTGGATGTAACATAAAGATACAGACACACAGCATGTATACGTTTCTCCAACTAGGAAGTAAAACAGACACTTTTCCAAACACTAGAAAGGATCTCAATGTTCTTACTGCACATTATAAGTCTAACAAGGTAAAATGATTTATCTGTAAGAAATTACCAATTCCATCTTTTTCTTGCTTTCTTATTTGTTTGGTTTTATTTTTGTTTTATTTATTACTGTTTTTATATGAGTGTAAACATGATTTCTAGTATTTTGCAGTCATTGTATTTCTGTGTTTCTTTTATTTCTTCCTTCTCCCTTTCTCTTCTGTCTTCAGCAACAGTTTCCCAAAGTTTGCATGATCTTCCTTCATCCTCCAGCTTTGTTTCTAATCACTTCCTGTTCATCTATTTCTCTATTTTCCCCTTAACCACTTTGAAATTTGTCATATTGAGGGCTCATTTGCTGTATTCAATTTTACGATTTGTTTTAAATTTTGTTAGATACAAATCTAGCTCATATAGTTCAAGCTGGAAAATTAACAGTTACTACAGCTTACCATTTTCTAGGTTGTGTTTGATGCTATTGTTATCCCTGACTGTACCACATTAGCAAAAATGATCTAATTGTTCTAACCAGTTGTTCTTCCTGGTATACCAAAACTGAGATTGCCGAGTCATAAAATACTATAGGCCAGTGCCAAAGAACCATGGACTGGGCCAAGCAGGCAGCAACTTATTATCCCCAATGAATTGAAAAGGTAGGATCTTGCAACAGACTCAAAACCCAAAAGTAAGCTACACCTGAAAGAGACCTCTGAAAAGTAGTCATTTTCTAAGCATTCTAAATTCTCACCAGAGGCAATTTACAAATGTCAACACAGGAATTAAACTAAAGAGTGAGAGAGACAGAGAAAGAGAGAGAGAATGAGAAGACACTTTAAAAAGATGCAATGCCAGACATCCAGCTCAACAAAGGCAAACCCAGAGGAAAATGACAAAAACCACCAACCTTGTCTCTCTGAAGTGGTAAAATCAGACAAAGGTAAATGACCAAAGCTCTATAAAAAATCAAATCTGAAGGAGTAAGCTGCCTGGAACTTCCCCGTGGGCCTTCCCTGCCACCAGGAACATCTAGGAAGCCCGCGTCAGATGTAAGCTGCCTGGAACCTCCCCCGTGGGACGCCTGCCACCGGGAACATCTCAGAAGCCCGCCTGAGGCTTAAGATGCCTGAAATCTCCCCTGTGGGCCCACTCTGCCATCTGGAACATCTCAGAAGCCTGGCCCAGACTGAAAACTGCCCCAGACTATTTCTGCTGGGCCTGCCGTCCCACCTGGAACATCAGAAGACCTCAGCAGGCTCCAGTTAATGTGAAAAACCTTGAAACTTAGCTCCGAGGGGGCAAACCTTGGACAGCACAGGATTAACTGTGTCAGTGTGGTGAGAATGCCCCTAAAATAGAGGTGTACAGTGGGCAAATAGGGCCAGTAGGAAAGCCCCCTCTAACTAATTGTAAGACCTTGGTGAGTCGAAAAAGAGTGTATGTGATCCCCTCTTATACATAAAAAACATCAGGCAGACTGAAAATGACAAAAAAAAAGAGGAAAATGCACTCTCAAACATACAGTTCACCAGAAGCAAGTACAGGGGACACTGAAATAGAGGACCCCAAAAGTAACACACCAGGAATCTCTGAAAAGATAGCGAGAGAAATAAAAAACAAAAACAAAACAAAACAAAACAAAAAAATTACATCAGGCTATAGAGGAAAGCAAATTATAAGTACTCCCCCATGTAAAGACAGAAATAATAACCTTAGTAAAGGAGTTGCTGAGTGAAGCTAATGAAGAAATCCAGAAAAATGTACAGGAGAATGGGAAACTGATTAAAACCTTGAATGAACAATATAGAAAAAAGCAGAATTCACAAAAAAACACTCACAGAGACATCCAAGAAACAAAAATTGTATTGAAAGCATGCAAAAACACCCAAAGGAAGCTGAGGATAGGATTTCGCACCTTGAGGACAGGATCACAATTAGTGATCAGGAAAGGATAGAACTTTTAAAATAACAAAGCAGCATGAAATGACAATCCAGAGGCTTTATGATGATGCCAAAAGCAACAATATAACATTAATGGGCATTAGCAAAGATACAGGAATCCAGGAAAACAACATATGTAAGTATTTACAGAAATAATAGCAGAAAATTTCCCAAACATGGGGAAGAATCTGATGTGCAGATAAGTGAGGCATAAAGAGTACCAAACAGTCACAATCAAACTAGATCCACACCCAGACACATAATAATTAAGATCTCAGATATACATCATAAAAACAGAACATTAAAAGCTGTCAGAGAAAAGACAAAACTCACCTATCAAGAAAAGCCCATTACACTCATGGAAGACTATTCAGAACAAACTCTCAAGTCAAGAAGAGCTTGGAATGAGGTATTTCAAGCCCTGAAAGAAAACAACCTTCAAACCAGGTGGTTGTACCCAGCAAAACTGTCTTTTAAATTTAATGGAGAAACAAGATACTTCCATGAAATAGAACAACTGAAGAAATTCATGTCCACAAAACCAACCCTAGAAAGAGTACTGAAAGACATACTATACAGATATAAAAATGAACATAATCTCCATAACAACAACAGAAAGAAACCACAAGGTAGGATAAGAAATTAAATAAGGGGAAAAGCAGAAACAACTGGAACATAAAATGGAAAAGCCGAACCAGTACATATCAGTGATATCCATAAATACAAATGGCCTCAATTCACCTATAAAAAGAAATAGATTGACAGAATGGATCAAGAAACAGGACCCCACAATATGCTGTATGCAAGAAACACATCTGACCCAAAAGGAAACTCATAGATTAAAAGTCAAAATATGGAAAACAGTATTCCATGCAACAGAGACCCTGAAAAAAGCAGGGGTAGTTATTCTGTTTGCAGAAAATGTGAACTTCAAGCCTAAAATGATTAAAAGAGATAGAGAAGGTCACCACATACTTATTAGTGGAAAAATTCAAACAGAAGAACTAACAATTATAAAAATATATGTACCAAATATGGGAATACCCAACTATATAGGACAGATACTAATGGACATGAAAAACCAAATACACAAGAACACAGTTATTACAGGTGATCATAACAGCCTGTTGTCACAAAGAAATAGATCACCTAGACAAAAAGGCAACAAAGAAATAACAGAACTGAATCACACCTGTGAGCAACTGGAATTAGTAGACGTTTACACAGTGTTCAATCCAACCACATCAGAATACACATTTTTCTCAGCTGCACATGGGACATTCTCCAAAATAGACCATACATTATCCCATAAAACATTATTAAGTAAATGCAAAGGTATTGAAATCATACCATGCATAATATCTGACCATAGTGCACTGAAATTGGAAATTAATGGAAAAGAAAATGTAAAACCTGCATAAATACATGAAAATTAAATAACAAACTTTGAACAGCCAGATGGCTACAGATGAAATTAAAGAAGAAATAAAGCAATACCTACAATTCAATGAAAATACAGAAAGCACATACTGTAATCTGTGGGATGCAATGAAAGCAGTCTTAAGACGGAAATATATAGCAATAAATTATCATATCAAGAAAACTGAATGAGCACAAATAAACAACATAATGCTCCATCTCAAGCTTCTAGAGAAAAGAAGAGTAAGTTAAACGCAAAGCTCATAGAAGAGAGGAAATTGTAAAGATTAGAGCAGAAATCAATGCAATTGAAACTAAAAAAAAATACAAAGAATTAATGAATTAAAAAAATCTGTTTTTTTTAAGAGAATAAAGAAAATTAACAAACCCCTAGCTAACCTTATCAAGAGAAAGAAAAAACCCAAATTCATGCAATAAGAACTGAAAAGGGAGAAGTTACTACAGATCCCATGGAAATTCAAAAGATCATGAATACCTACTTTGAAAATCTCTACTCACATAGAGTGGAAAACATGGAGGAAATAGACAGATTTCTAGAAACATATGAACTACCAAAGCTCAACCAAGAAGATATAGCAATTTTGAACAACCCAATATCAGCTATTAAAATTGAAAATATATATAAATACTTACCAACAAAGAAAAACCCAGGTCTTGATGGAGTCACAGCAGAATTCTACAAGAAATTTAAAGAAGATTTGATGCCAGTACACCTTAAACTCTTCAATGAAATTGAGAAAAAAGCAATCCTCCCTAAATCATTCCTGGAGGCAAGTATTACTCTGATACCAAAACCAGAGAAAGATGCACCAAAAAAGAGAACTATAGGCCAGTCTCACTAATGAACACTGATGCAAAGATTCTCAACAAAATACTGGAAAATAGAATGCAGCAAATCATCAAGAAGACTATACAACATGACCAAGTGGGGTTCATTGTAGGAATGCAGGGATGGTTTAACATAACACAAATCAATAAATGTAATGCACCACATCAACAGAGCCAAAAACAAAAACCACATGGTCATCTCAATAGATGCAGAAAAAGCTTTTGACAAAGTCCAACACATGTTCATGATAAAAACCCTTCAGAAACTTGGAATACACAGTGTCTACCTCAACGATATAAAGGCCATCTATGACAACCCAACAGCCAACATTATACTAAATGGACAAAAACTGAAAGCTTTCACTTTAAAATCAGGAACAAGACAAGGATGTCCACTCTCACCACTCCTTTTCAATACAGTTCTGGAAACACTAGCTTGAGCAATCAGACAAGAGAGAGAAATAACAAGAGTAAAGATAGGAAAGGAAGAAGTTAAATTATCACTATTTGCAGATGACATGATACTCTATATAGAAGACCCAAAAGACTCCATTAAAAGACTGCTAGAGGTAATAAATAAGTTCAGCACTGTAGCTGGATAAGGAGTCAATGCTTAGAAATCAATAGCATTCCTATACACAAACAAAAAACTCACTGAGAGAGAAATTATGGAAATATCGCCCTTTACAATAACATGTAATAAAATGAAATACTTAGGAATCAACCTAACTAAAAATGTAAAAGACCTATATGCTGAAAATTATACTACACTGAAAAAAGAGATTGAAGAGGATATTGGAAAATGGAAGGACATTCCTTGCTCTTGGTTAGGAAGAACCAACATTGTGAAAATGTCCATACTCCCAAAACTGTTATACAGATTTAATGCAATCACAATCAAAATACCCTTGACATGCCTCACAGATCTAGAGAAAACAGTACTAAAATTCACTTGGAAACAGAAGAAACCTAGAATAGCAAAGGCAATTCTAGGCAACAAAAGCAAGGCAGGAGGCATCTCAATTCCTGACTTGAAACAGTACTATAAAGCCACAGTGATAAAATCAGCTTGGTACTGGCAAAGAAATAGACCCGAGGCTCAATGGAACAGATTAGAAGACGCAAGCACAACTACAAAGAAACTCAGCCACATGATATTTGACAAAGGGGCTAAATATGCCCACTGGAAGAAGGATAGCCTCTTTAATAAGTGGTGTTGGAAACATTGGCTCTCCACATCCCTAAGACTTAAACTAGATCCAAGTCTATCACCATGCACAAAACTAAAGTCTAAATGGATCAAAGACCCAAACATTAAAATAGAAACACTAAATCTACTGGAAGACAAGGTAGCCAGAAGACTTGGAGACATAGGGGTAGGCAGAGAATTCATGAACAAAATGCAAACTGTATGGGAATCACTTCAAAGAATCAACAACTGGGATCTCATATTATTGAAAAGTTTCTGCACTTCAAAAGAAGTCACTAACAGTGTGAAAAGAAAACCCATGGAATGGGAAAGAATTTTACCAACTACCCCTCAGACAAAGGACTTATATCCAAAACATATAGAGAATTGAACACCATGCCTCCCAAATTCAAAAACCCTCTCCAAAAATGGGCATCTGAGATGAACACACAGTTCTCAGGGAAAGATATACAAATGGGAAATAAATATGTGAAGAAATGTTCATCGTCACTGGTCATTGGAGAAATTCCAATTAAAATAACTTTGAGATTTCACCTCACTCCAGAATAAATAGCTGCCATCAAGAAATCAACTGAAAACAAATGTTGGCAAGGCTGTGAGGAAAAAGGAACACTGCTCCACTGTTGGTGGGAATGTAGCCTGGTACAACCACTATGGAAATCCATATGGAGAATTCTCAGAAGACTAGGATTGGAAGCTACATTCAATCCAGCTATTCCCCTCCTGGGTATTTTCCCAGAAAAACTGAAAAGTTCATATCACAGTGATATATGTGTACCCATGTTCATAGCAGCACAATTTGTAATAGCTAAATCTTGGAAACAACCAAGATGCCCATCAACCACAGAATGGATGAAAAAGATGTGGTATTTTTAAACAATGCAATATTACTCAGCTATAAAAAGGATGATCTTGAGGCCTTCATAGGTAAATGGAGACAACTTGAGACTATCCTCATTAGTGAAATAAATAAGATCCATATTTATAAATATCACACTGTCTCTAGTGTAAAAAGAAATAAGAACTATAAGAGTAATAATACCCAAAATGTGTAGTTGCTATTGTTAAAAAGAGAGGAAAAGAAATGGCTCTAAGGGATATAATTGCATGTATGCTTGAGTGTGTAAAATAGATGACCATATTGCTGAATCTTTGTTGGATCTTAGCAGAACAGTTTGCAGTCTCACTGTTTGAACTTTTACTATGTATCCTTTTATTTTGTAACTTGAACAATTATATCGAAGATGACAATATGTAATTTATTAATTAGTGATTTCTTAGTGGTTTTTCTGTTTTTTCTTTTTTTCTTTTAGAATTTTGCATTGTTGCTATCCTTTTTCTGTTTCCTTTTTTTCTCTTTAAGTGAAATTTTTAAAAATGTGTAATTGCTATTGTAACAAAGAGAGGAAATAGGAAGGGCTATAAAATATATAATTGGAGATTGCAAGATGGTCAACTGAGTGGTGGCACGATAAGAGAGCCTCTCTGAGAAGAAAAAAATAAAAACAACTCAGACCCTGGAATCTGGAAACATGGAGAAAGCCAGACAAAAGGAGAGGAATTCTCATGACCCAGGAAGAAACTGAAGAAAAAGAAAAGGAAAAAAGAAAGAAGAAGAATCATGGAGAGAGGGCTGGAGCTGGGCAAGCCCCAATCACTGTACTGGCATGTCTTAGAGTCAGGTGACTCACGATCGAGCTGAGATCGTGGCCCTGCCAAGAGAGGGGGTTGGTGAGCTCCAGAACCTCAGTTGGAGGAGGGGCTGTGGCAGGCAGTGGAAACAGCCAGTCAAGCTACATGAACTTTGGTGAGTGATGGGAAATGGATTCCCCAGATCGGGAGGACTGGCTGGGCAACATTTTGGAGTTGGGCAGGGCCGGCGTGAATCAAAACCTGAGGCAGCATCTGCCAATGACTCCTACTCCAAAGCAGATTGGTGGGATCTGCTCAGGCAGGGCCACGCCCCAGGTTGAAACTCAATAGCCAGGGATGAGGCTTTTCTGGGCCAGTGGCATCCCCAGGGAACACACAAACTTGCTGAAGCATAAACTGGTTGACTGGCATAGGGGGAGGAGCCAGCTCTCAGCGTGCAACTCGCAGATCCACAGCGGACTGGGGGGTGGTACTTCCCTAGCAAGTGCCCTGCCGAAAAACTGTAAGCAATAAGAAAGGCCCAGAGACCTCCACCACCCACCTGTCTGAAGGGGGCCAGAAACATGACAAGACAGAGAAAGAGCAAAAGGTCCCCAACTGTGGAACCAGGGAAAGTGAGTCCAACAGAGGTAAATGGAGAGGAGGTTGAGAGCAGCAAACCTGTAATGTCAGAGACAGCCTCATCGGAAATAAAGAAATACCTCTGTGACCTCATCATCGAATTTAAATCTGAAATTCTAACTCAGGTGAAGCAAGATATAAGAAGATTAACAAAAGAAGTCCTGGGTAATCCTCAAGTAGACACAAATGAAAGAATAGAGGAACCCAGAGAAAGGAGAGAAGCCTTTGATGAAGAATGTAAACAAAACCTAGAATATATGAAACAGATCCAAAGAGAATATCAGGAAATTAAAAACTTCATTGAAAGATGGAAAAACC
Organism: Hydrochoerus hydrochaeris; assembly: GCA_004027455.1. Lineage (NCBI taxonomy): Eukaryota > Metazoa > Chordata > Mammalia > Rodentia > Hydrochaeridae > Hydrochoerus > Hydrochoerus hydrochaeris. The sequence continues at coordinate 18,768 of PVLA01016974.1, forward strand.
TTTTAACAGAAACTAAAGGCAAACTTTCAAAACTTGAAGATGGATTTGCAAAGTATGATCATGAAAGGAAGGATCTCTTAAAAATAACAAGGAACCAGGAAGCAATGATACAAAGGCTAGAAGATGACAAGATGATTTTA
>PVLA01016975.1:0-18903 GCA_004027455.1 Hydrochoerus hydrochaeris
GAGGATCAGCTCATAGGAGAGGACGATGAGCACTGAGTCCAAACCCAGAGAGGAGACAACCACAAACAGGCCATAGGCGCTGCTGACGCGGGTGTCAGCACAGGCCAGCTTCATGACATCCGGGTGCAGGCAGTAGGAGTGGGACAGCAGGTGGTCCCTGCAGTAAGGCAGTTTCTTCAGCATGACAGGGGCCGGGAGGTGCAGACCAAAGCTGTGCACCACAATGGCCAAACCGAGGCTGGCAATGCGGGAGCTCCTGAGGATCGTGTCATAGCGCAGAGGGTTGCTGATGGCCACAAAACGGTCAAAGGCCATGGTCAGCAGCACAGAGGACTCCATGATGGAGAATGTGTGGACAAAGAAGAGCTGGGCCAGGCACACATCAACTGCCACTTCTCTGACACCCAGCATGTAGATGGACAGCATGCTGGGCAGATTGGGGGCAGACAGGCCCAGGTCAGTCACTGCCAGCATGGACAGAAAGTAGTACATGGGCTGGTGCAGGGAGGGCTCTGAGCTCACCACCCACAGGACCAGGCTGTTCCCTGCCAGAGACGCCACATACATGGCACACAGAGGTATGGAGATCCAGAGGTGCAGGTCTCCCAGGCCTGGGAGGCTGGTGAGGAAGAAGGAGGTGCCAGTGTGGCTGGAGTAAGGCTTGATGGCCCTGGGAGTCACTGTTCCCTGCAGAAACACAGACCCCACTTCAGATGAGCTGCTGCGTTAGAACAACTGTAAATCAACAAATTAGAAAGGCTTCCAAGTGACTTTTAAAATGTTTTTCTAGCTTTTTTGTTGTTGTTTGTAGATGGGTTTTTAAATTTTTTTTTTATAGTTGAAGATTTAATCTATAGCCTCATGTAGACCTCAGCTCTATCCTGCTTTTTTCTTTCTTACTTTTTTGCTTAAGAATTTTTGCAGGATTATCTTATTTATTAAATGTCATAAATTGGGCTTGATTTTGTGATCCTTTTGCCTCAACTTCCCACAATTCTGAGATTACAGAAATGTACCATCAAAATGTTTTATAGACTTAAATTTAATCCAGTATTTTCTAGGTTCATAAAAATGTTTCCATAAAAATGTATTTGTACAATGATTATAAATAGTCTTTAAATGCAATAAAATTGGTTCAAGAGCCACAAGGAGAGAAATTTACCTAAAATCAGTGTTTGAAGTCTTGAAAGTGATTTAAGCAATAGTGCTTCAACTTTTTATTACACTAAAAAATGAACTCTAGATTCTGTTTATATTTAGTACATGTTGGTTTTTGTGACTAAGGATTCACTTTATCACATTCATACAAGGATTTATTTACTTTGGTAATTCCCCTACTGCCATTTCCAATATAGACATTGTGTCTGATCTGGATGCAGAGCACAAATGTTCTCCCTTCTTAGTAACATTTTCATACTGCCTGTCAATGCTGCTTTTCAGGTCCAGGAATACAGCTCAGGGGCACTCTACCAGACTGGCAAGTCCAAGGTCATGAGTTTGATTCCCAGTAATCACAAACACCAAAAAATATATCTTCTTCAATTTAGTCAATATAAGAATTTTCTAGAGGTGCATTTTTTATAAATAAAATAATGCAAAACAGACCAATTTCCCTTACCATGTGAACTCACTGTGTGAGCACATAAATACAAGGTGTTCACATGTTGAAGACACCTAGAAAGTGGCTCTGAGCAGGATTTAAAATTCTAATTGGCTTTCTATATTTATCTGTGAGTCTGTCCTAGGCCTACGTCCCTTGTCTGGTGACAGGAGCTGATTCCTAGTAAGTGAACCTCTATGAATCACTGGTCCTGGTTGAGGCTTGTAGTGGCCTTTTTTGGCCAGAAATACTTCAAAGGGCAAGATAAGGGCAGAGCTGAGGACACCTTGGCTCAATCATCAATTAAGCAGACAGAGACTTCAGCTGCAGGCATGTCACTTCTACAGTCTCACTCCTACCATAAATGTCATCCTGGAGATAAGATGTTTCTCCTAAATTGTCATAATTTGCTACTTGGAAAAGTGTTTAAAGTGTCTCCCAGGGTCCTACTTATTGCCTGCACTTTCCTCAGTTTCCTTGCTCTTTGTTTGGACCTAATAAATATGGGCAGTCCAGAGAAATCTTTGTGTTAGCCCTCAGAGTCTTGAACTCAGGTAAGGGTTTTGATCCTCCTGGAGCCCTAAAATCATAACACTTGTCTCATTTATTAAAGCCTTCACTATACACTCATTTGGGAGCTCAGGGATCTAGGTCAGGACCCGATATTCACCTATACAATTTAAAATTCCATGCTATGACAAAACTAATTTATGATTTTATCCAAATATCACCTGGGATTTAGCTCAGTGGCACAAGCTCCTGCCTGGAAAGTGCAAAGTTGTGAGTTCCATCTCCAGTACCAATAAAAAACAAATACAATTCACTCTCTAATTAGCTATGTTTGTGATCCATTATTTAAAAAATGATTCTTAACTCACAGGTTATTGAACAGATACCTTAAAGGTTATATGTAATTAACCAACATTATAAGCAGCAAGGACAGAAAAAGTATAAATAACTTTTATATTCCAATTTGAAAACTAATTCTTATTGGAGTATAAAGCCTTTGTTTTCTATGAATTTTGTGCTTTGAACTTCAGTCACTGTTTTACTTCTTATTGTATCAACTGAATTCAGTATATTGTTTGTTCTATATTTTGAGAATACATTAAAAGATAAGTCAGTCTACAATCTGTTCCCCTTTTCTCTTCACCATGAACAAAAATTAGAGATTTTTGGATTTTTTTTAGTAATGCAATTATGATAGAACAACAACCAACATAACAATTTAAATTTGAGAGATCTTATTTTTTCATATATTCAGAAATTGGTGGAGGAATTTTGTTGGTTATTTTTTGTTTGCACTTATTAACTCAGCATTTTTCTTAAACAAAACAGACTTTCTTCTAGCTATTCCCTCCTATTTGTTTTAGGATAAATAATTTGGTATTCATCTCCCTTTGAAAAGTAAGTTCTTATAATTAAATTATATGCTTTTTCTTTTTCAGGTTAAAAGATACAAGTGCATCTCATTACATTTTAATTGCAATTAAAGTGCTTTATTAAGCCTTTTTATCATGGACCATTTTAAAACATTTTAAGCTGCTGAAAGATCAATTTTTCCATCCTAAGGAACTTTATATGTTAGAATTTAAGTCTATAGCTTCATCGCTTGGATTGAACAAGGAGGACACAGGGCTGGGAGCAATGCTTGCTAACTTCATGTTTTGCCTTCTGGCTAATGAGACTCACAGCTGAAGACAAACATAATCTGTTAATGAACAGACTCTAGATATCAACAAAATGTACTTTTATGTCAAACAAATTAAAACTAAAACTCCTAGTGTCTTTATATTTTTTCATTTCCTGCCTTGTATTCCCTTCTGGTTTTCCTCTTTGCATCTACCTTGTCACTTCCAAGTTAGATGCTTATGCTTTTGTTCAATAATGAACTTGTCCTGTTAACTGTTTTAGATGCGTAATTAAAAGATTCCACACATAAAGGAAACATCAGTCTACATTATTTGACACATGTGAAGAAAAGAAAACAGCGTGAAAAGAGAGTGAACATTACACTGGATTGAAAGTTGGGGAATAATTCTCTGGGGAAGGATGCTCGGGTTAAGAAACCATCGGCATCAGAGCCAACACAGTCACTTAAGAACTGCGCTTCACTTGACGGGGTGGAGGTCAGCACCCTGCAGTGCTAAATGTTGGCTCTGAATGTTTGGACCCTGGACTAGCAACACAATTGAGCATGGGAAATTCCACCAAAGAGAATTCATTAGGTCCCTCACAAGCCCCGATAAAACAGGACTTTTTGAGTGGAAGCATATTATGTAGTATTTCAACAATCCCTCAAAGACAATTTAAGCCTGATGGCCATACTATGCCTCATTAAGTGTAATTTTACTCTGCAAAAAGCTCACTGCAATATTACTGAAATCCTGTGGGCACAAGAAAATTTGGAGAAAGCACAGGTTACTAGTTGAGAGGAAGGCCGGCTGACAACACGAAGTGCTGGGATGACTGCAGCAGACATGCTCAGACACAAACGTTCTCTGGCTGGGATTCTCTAAAAGATTTTATCATAGCATTACACCCCATAGATCATATAACATGATAACAGATAAGCTTGCTATGGCTTTTCTGATGGCTTTTGTGAAAGTGTGGAATTGTTAATAAGGTAACCTGTATGGCTACTAAACTCTTCTGTTGCAAGTGGAGCAAGTTGTTAGGCCCCTTCTTCAGAAAGATTGTGAATTTCTTGCCACCATGAAATAAGACAAAGAAATGTCTGAGAGCTCTGACCGGGAGAAGCTGGCTTTTGAATGTAGGATATGAATGCTCTCTGTCACTGAATTCTCCATGTTGTGGTCACTGCACTGTTTTCTTATCAAAGAAAATTAGACATCTGTCATTAATAAACTTAATTTCCCTTGATTCACTATATGTCTATGATGAATGTTAAGCCAAATGCCCAAAGTGTAAACTGAGGCAGATTCCTGATTTTATTTCACTTAGCCATTGAAGAAGGATCTTTGGATAAAAGGGAATGAGCTGCTCCTATGTGTCTGGAGTCTATTACTTCTGTATAAATTTATTTCAGATGATTGCATAGAAGAGATTTATGAGTGTGTATGTGGGAGTTTGCTGTTTATTACCATTGTTTTAACTTTTAGATATATGAGTTGACTGAAGGGATATAACGATAAGAAACAGAAAAATATATTTGAAAATGCAGGGACATCTAGTTCTGTCTTCAACCCAGAAACCATAAGAAGAATCACTGTAAGAAGACAGTGATTGGAGAAAACTTAGACTTAAGCTTGAGTTATTTCTCCTATGAAGACTCAATGGGTTTCCTGTTTTGGGGAACTACTTCTTTTGCAAGCTAGTAGATTTGTATCAGCTGTAGGTCTGTAGCATCATAAAGCAGAGGAGGAAGAAGCTGAATCTTCTAATGTTCATTTTCTTCTCAACCACAACAGAATTCACCACAGCAAAATAAGAGCTAATATTTTCCATGATACTAATAAAAGGATAATAAGAACACAAATTTTATGTTCACAAAGGAGTTTCCTCTCTCATTATGTACATATTTACACATATGATTCCATGCAAATTTAAGTTTTCTCATATCTAAAAAGAAATTGGATAATTACATTAATTCCATAATATTTGATTGGCATATGTCTAATTATTGATAAAATAAAATGGTAAAAGTATTCTTAGTATTTTATGAAGCTTCTGAAATAGAACACTAATGATATTTATCTATCTTTTAAGTTTCCCCTACTTACTTACCATGAAAAATATAAGAAACCATCAGACAGATGATTATTTAAAGACTTACAAAGAGCTGCAGTTAATCTTTCTCACCTACAGTCCATGGTTCAGATAATCTTTCTTTCACTTTCCGTTATATAAGAAGAAAAAGACATTGGACAGCAACTCCCCATGTCATTCTATTCTTTATACTTTTCCACCTTTCCCCCATGAGGGACATGCAATCTCTTTTCCTAAAGATTCAGGAGAAGGTATATGAGGACAAGAGGGATTTGCTAGTGAGTCACTCGTCTGTCTCCTATTTACATATGTAACTGGATTTATTTTATGACAGCATTTTTGTAGCATTCTTCAGAAAAGTCATCCATCAGCTCATTGGTGGTACCTGGAGATAGAGTCCTTTTTCTCTCTCTAATGTTTAATGTAAAAGTTTTCATTCTAAACACTTAGATGTATTGAGTGAAGATTTAACAATAAGCACTGCTTTATTTCATGGTCATAAATTTTTAGCACTGTTCTTAAGTGGTCACTAGGAAAAACATTGACTACTTTTTCTAAGACACATATTATTATTGATTCACCCACAGTGAGACAAGAAAACAGAACATTCCTGCTCTGGCTCAGGACTCCAGTGATAGGCAGTCTCCAGTGAAGGCCAGTTTTATAGCACATGAACCACTTTAAGCTTCATTTCCTGATGACAGGAGGAGAACCACAGGCCTCACTGCAGAACTGACGTTAACCCTGTCACTGCTGAACACATCCTACAGTGGCTAAAGAGATGCTGTTGTCATTGGGAATCACTTGACTCTGTGAAAATCTTTTCATGTTCCTGTTTCCCTGGCAATATGGTTTAAAAAATAATTGACAAATTTGAGATTTCTAGCTTCAGCTTCAAAAAGACCCCAAATGAAAATAGTTTCTACTGCTTGCATGAGATTTTGAACCAACTTTTGCTGTTTCTGTAACACAGTCACTGTGTAACATATCTCTGTAATATTCACGAATGTGATTTACTCTGTGAGAGATTTTTCCTCATCTGAAATTTGAACAGTTAAATAAACTAATGGTTGTGAGAACATACACACAGTGAATTCCTAATTGGCCAAAAAATATCCTTTCATTTGAGACAACAGTGATGAAATTAGAGGTCATTCTGTTAAGTAAAATAAACTGACACAGAAACACAAGTGCCACATGGTCTCACTCATATGGAACCAAAATGAAACAAACTGACTTCACAGAAGAGGAGAGTAGAAAAGTGACTTCCAGAGGCTGAGAAAAGCAGTAGTGAGGGTGAAATGGGAGAATGGTGATCAGGGACAGATTTAAAGTTCTATAGAAGCAAGATATTCTGGGAGTCCTTGCCCCTCGAGATGAGTATATACAGCAATAATGTACTGTAGAGTTAAAGAAAAAGGAAGAAATTTTGAAAGCTTCTACCATATCAAAATGATAAATGTTTAAGAAAATAAAATATACTTAAACTAGTATAAATATTATAGAATATGTTCCTCTTAGAAACATAATGGCGTAGCTCATTAATAAATACAACAGTTTTTTTGTTGTTGTTGTTGTTGTTTGTTTTTGTTTTTGGTAGTGGGAGTGTTTGAGCCAGGATCTCGCTGTATAGTTCAGACTGACCTCAAACTCACTATGTGGCTCAGGCAAACCCTGAATTTGTGGTGATTCTCCTGTCTTGGCTTCAGGAGTGCTGGGATTACAGGTGTGCATAACCATACTCAGCTTAATACGTATAAATTTAAAATTTTATATACTAGTGCACATAGCATTCATAGAAAGACCTAGAACAATACTTAGTATTCAAGTAACTAGCAATTATTAATAGCTAACTAGTTATTGTCATTTCATACTGCTTTGAATATGTAATATAATTATATGGGCAAATTTTCTAGTTTCTTTAAACAGTAAACACTTAAAAATTATTACTATCATTAATTTCACATAAATGCAACAAAGAAACTTTGTTTGCATCACAAATAAACATTCAAAAAGATCTTCATCTTTCCAACTTGAGAACATAGCTCTCTAGTCAAGAGAAATCTCAAAAATAACCACAGAATTTAAAGGCCGATGACATACAATATCCTCAAAAATGTTTTGCAAAAATTGTTTCAAAGTATAAATATAAAACAAAAGTGAAAGCTCAGTTTCAGTTACAGAAATACTCCTTTGACAACTCCGTGACTATGAACTTAAGAAAGGAGAAAGACCTCAAAAGTTTTCTACCTCGTGATTTATGCCATGAAGCAGTAATAGATACTGAACACATTCTATCAAATGAGGGACTCTGACCCTGAGAAAATGTGCACAGAGTGTCACACACTGAAAAGCAGTGCAGAGCTGTAATTCCTCATATTAAAGGAAACAAGAAGTCAACTCCGTTTTTATCTGGGATTCCTTTCTGGGCAAATTTTACAAGCTCGGAGAGAAACCTTGATGCACACAGATTGAAAGAAGCATTTCTCTTGGTGGAAGGAAAGGATAGAGATTTGACTTCAAATAGGATGAGATGATGCCACTTCTAAGTAGGAAGGAGTTGTCAGAGGGAGGAGTCTTAAAAATTCCTTTAGGTGGCCTTTGAGTTTTTCACTAAATACTAACCTGCACATTCACAGCACCACATTCCAGAAGTTCAACTGAGGCCCTCACTGGAGGAAGGAATCAGCTATTTCAGTGCATATTGTAGTAAGATGCTGGAGTTTGAACAAAGTAGGGGGAATAAATTTCTTTGAATGCTTAAAAATTGATTTGCGAATCCCTAATTGTATGGAAGAATACACCACAAGAATAGTGCTTTTTATTTTTTTTTAATGTTTTATTTTTTTAGATTTTATTTAAAGAGAAACAAAAGCATGTAAAGTGTAGAGATAATACATAATTCCAAAAAAAAGATAAATAATACGAAATCACTAGTTAATAAATTACATATTATCATCTTAGAAATAGTTGTTCAAGTTACAAAATTAAAGCATAAAAAGTAGATAGTCAAACTGAGAGTGTGAACAGCTACTCATACATGAATCTCCATCCTTTCTGCATTAGAGGGAAAAACAAAATTTAGCAAGAAAAAACAAAACAAAAAAAATTCCTATAAAAACTTGAAAACAAAAGGTCGTATAAAATCACAGTACAAGGTGATCTACAATGATTACTGTGTTGTTTCTTATTATCTTTAATAGAAAGTCTATATCATCAGGCATAATTGAATATAGCAGTATAATTGAGTATAGCAGTAAATAACAATATTAGTAAAATAAAACATTGTAGACAGTATAAAACTTCAAAGGCAGGTAATAATCAAACCAGAGTGGAAATTCTAGTGGATCTTCTCATCTTAAGTGCAGTTGCCTATACTCTCAGACTTGATACTATCAATCATAACAGCTTTGAATAAAATCTATCAATACAAAACAGCAATTTAACAAACCAGATTCAATTACGATCAGTCATAGTAAAACTGTGTAGGTTTTACAGAGCTTTAGATTAAGTTAATAGGAAATTAAGTGATTACTGTACTATATCCTGTTATTTTCAGGATTACTGTCTCTGCCCTCAAATCTAGTACAGGTAGAATGACTAGAAGAGAATATAATACATCTAAGCAGAGTAGTGTGAGTAATGTGTGTTTTAAATCCTGGTGCACTATTAACAATATAGTGTATCAAGGCCATCTATGTTAGAGTTTCTAGCTATCCTTTTCTGCCTCATTTCTGCTATGCTACTTTTCTGCCTTTGTTTAGTTTTCTCCTTCATTCTACTGCCTGCCCCACTCACTGAGGCCTTTCTGCCACTGTACCTAAAATCCTGGTATTTTTTTTCTCTCTCTCTAGAATGTCCTTCAGCATTCTCTGCAGGGTTGGATTGGTGGTCACAAACTCCCCCAGTTCCTCTTTGTCATGGAAGCATCTTGTTTCTCCATTAATTTCTAGTGACAGCTTTGCAGGGCAAATCCATCTGCGCTGGAGGCCACCTTCCTTCAGGACTTGGAAGACTTCACTCCAAGCTCTTCTTGATCTGATGTTCTGTGTCGAGAAGTCAGCTGTGATTCTGATGGGCTTACCTTTATAGGTAATGTTTCTTTTCTCTGACGGCATTTAATATTGTTTTTATATTTGACTTTCTGGTATCTTGATTATTATATGTCTGGGTGTAGCTTTGTTTTGGTTGTAGGTGGCTGGAGTTCTGTATGCCTCACACAACTTAATGTCATTTTCTTTTCCCATGCTTGGAAGTTTTCCTTAATTATTTCCGTGAATAGCCTTTGTAATTCTCCTGTATGTATTCCTGCTTCTTCGTTCATGTTTCTTATTCTTAAATTGTAGATTCTCTTGTCATATTCTAGACTTTGTATTGTTACTGCCTGTTTCCTTGTTATTTTTAAGAGATCTTTCCTTTCATGATCACTCATTTCAAACTTGTCTTCAAGTTTTGATAGTCTATCCTTAGTTTCTTTTAAGGAGTTTTGCCAGTTTTCAATGGAGTTTTTAATTTCCTAGTAGTCTCTTTGAATCTGCTTCATGTATTCTATATTTTCTTTATATTCTTTATCAAATGTTTCTCTCTTTTCTTGTGTTCCTCCCTTCTTTCATCTGTATCATCCTGAGAGATGCTTCCTGAGAGTATTTCTTTTATTACTCTACTCATATCCTGCTTTACCTGATTTAATATTTCAGTTTTGAGCTCATCTACAAGGTCCTGAAGATATCTCTTAATGTCCATTGAAGCCATGTCTGATGTTGTGTGTTTGCCACTTTCAGTTTCCCTTGTTTTTCCTTCTCCTGGATCAGGGCTCTCAGGGTTCTGGGCTGGGGGCCTCCTCCTGCCTCTCTCTCCTGACATGGCCCTGGCTTCCTCCACTCAGGTCACAGTGCAGGTCCCAGCCCCTTCCCTGTTGGCCACGTTTCCTCCTAAGCAGGCTGGCAAGGGAACTCTGCCCTTTCCTGCCTGCTCTTGTCACTGAGGTGTAAGCAAGCCCCTCTCCACCGGACCAGCCAAACTTCAGGGTTGATCACCCGGTCAGTGTGTTCTAGGCGCAGGGAATCGATTTGGGAAGGCTCAATGGGTCCTGGCCAGGGGCGCGGCCCAGTTCAAACAAATCACAAGAATCTGCTCTGGGGAGGGAGCAACCAACTGAAGTCACTGTCACTCCCACTTCAGGTTCCTCCTGCCTGATTCCAACATGTCACCTACCTGGTCACGCCCTTCCCGTGGGGGGGGTCTCACTCCCAGCCCTGACCTTGGATCAATGAAGGTCCCTCCACCGGCTCCGCTCCCCGCTCTCCATAGGGCTTATCAACCCCTGAATTCAGCGCTGCTGCGCTTCCTGTGAGTGGTGGCTGACATGAGTTTGGGCGGCTCTGCCTGCTGGCGTGGATTCAAACTGGTGCAAACTTGGCGAGTCATCGCGAAAATGCTGTGTCCCATAGTTTTTAGCTGTTTCAGTTAGAGTCTTGAAGTATTTGACAAGCTTTTTTTAAGTTTTAATTTCTTCCTGTGTTAAGAGGATTCATCTCCCTCTGTCTGGGTCTCTCCAGGGTGTTTTATTCTGGCATATGAATTGTTTCTCCTGGGAGGCTTTGTATTCTGTTGCTCACTGTTTGGCCATCTTGTCTTCTCTTGTGCTTTTTAATATAAGGCCTAAAATTAAACTGCATTACCAAATGCCATCGAGACATCTGAAATTGGTCAAGTAGCTTTGGAAAGTGGTGTCCAAACACTTCATGTACTTTTCTTTCTTTCTTTTTCTTTTTTTTTAACCAAAACTGAAAGGGGAACTCAATATGTAATGATTATACATATTCTTTGTATGAAGTTGGTATGGGCACTATAAATTTATGGATGAAGTGAACTGTACTGTGTATATGAATTGGTAAATTTGTTTGTAACAGAAGTATAGATTAATGATTCTGAAACTTCTGGCATAGTGGCACACACTTCTAATTCCAGTGTGCAGGAGGCTGAGTCAAGAAGATAGTTAGGAGTTTGAGACCAACCTGTGCTATGTAGTGAGTTCAAGACCAACCTGAACTACATAAAAAGACCTTGTCTCAAAAAGAAAAAAAAAGGAACAGAAAAAGAATTTTAAAACTGAAGGATAAATTGATGAGAAAATAAACTGTAAAAAAAAAAAAAGGTTCTAAATTCCCACTGCTGAGGAAAGAACTTAGAAGTAAAGACTGATATACTTAAAGTAGTATGGAAAAATCAAAGAAAATGACCATCTAATTCATAATGTCTAACTAGTAAGCTTTTTCTCTAATGAGGAAAAGTAGAGAAAAAATACAAGTTCTAAGGCTGTTAAATATTTTTTTCAAAGTGAAATAAAATGATGTCAGTTCTAGATTTGTAGCTATGTTAAAGAACAGAGTATTACTTGAGGCAAATTGTGATAGTAAATACATTTTTATTTAATTATTTACATGCAAATCATGGTTTATTTATAAGGTGAGCTAGAGTGTTCAAACATAAAAGAAAACAACCACAAATATGGATCACTTAGTCCAGCTGAGTAAAAGAAACAATACTAAAAACAAAAAGCAGTTCAATATATTTATCTAAAATTCTAGGAAGACATAAATTAAGCCATATTAACAAAATCTCTCAGACTAGGTGAGTACAAAAAAGTGTCAAGGGAAGAATATAAGAGAGCTACAGGAAACATATGGGGTTGATAAATAAGCTCGTTATCTTGATTTTAGTGATAAAGCCATAGCTGTGTTCATATGTAAAATGTATGAAATTGTATCTGGTAAATATGCATGATATCATCAAGTTGTTTAAATAAAATATTAGTAACATAAACATGCAGGAGATAGTTGATCATGGAGGATGAAATGATCTAAAAGAGTGTGGCTCAAGGGTAACCAAAAGTATCATCACTGCACTGACACTAGATCTAGAGCTTATAGACCTAGAGCATTTATATAGATGGAGAGGCTGAGGGTCATCAAAGGAGGAAGACCCTGGAAATTGCTGACTGATTTAAAGGAAGACCCAACAGTCAGGTCCCAGAAACTGCAAAATGTCATGGAACACTTCCACTATTTTTTGCCTCTGAATGCAAAACCTAAGGAGACTCTGTTGAAAGATAAATTCAGGTTAAGGATAACTGTATTCAGGTTCAAAGTTATTTCCTCTTTTTAGTCTCCAATTTAAAGTTATCATTTCAATGATGTCTCTTAAAATCACAACCATTAAGTAAGTGGATTCATCCTCTATCATTCTCATGATATAATTTTCTGTCTACCAACAAAGAACTATAACACACTAGCAAATTACATATTTATAGCATATTTCTGTAGTATTTTCAGTTTTTCACATTGGATATTTTTTCTTTATATTTTGGATATAAAATGACACAGTGTAGTTGAATAAAAATATTTTCAATGAATGATGTAAAACAAATTTGGCCAAGTATGTATTTCTATCATAATATTCCAAATAATTCTTCAATAATAATCTGACACAAAGTATTAGCACTTAAGTGAGTTACTTGACCAATAGGAAGTTATATTTTTATTAGAGCAACTCTATCAGAGAACTGAAAATTCTTTCCAAAAATAATACCATGAGAAATGAAGAAATCAGTATCTCTAGTTGGGAATTTTCTATGTGGTCCTACTCAGTTTTCATTGAAAATGGCCTTCTAATGTATCTACTAATTTTTTCTTCCCTAATTATTGAAGGAATATTCACTCCATAAGACCGTGTGGAGTCCATCTTTGAAGAGATGTAGCATGACTTTTTGGTTTATGATTTCACAGAAATTTCCATGGATCTAGTAGGAAGTAAATAGCAATGATTTCAGTTTATTTAAAGAGCTAGAAAACACTCACTTTTCCATTTTCATGCTATGAAAATTAAGGAAATATCAAGCTTCATAATTTTATGAGATACTATATTGAGGTTATTAATATTTTTAATATTCCAATTTGCTTAAAGTCTTAAAATGTTTTGGTCAATTTACATTCTCCAGCATAATCAGATTAATAGTTATGCAAATGACATAAAAAGCCTATTTTTATGATATATATGCCAAATTTTCTGAAAGCAATACCAAATGAAAATCTTGAGTTTAACTTAGTTATATTACACGGTTTTCACTGGAACAGATCTGAAATATCAAGTGTTATTCTTATAATTTGTCTGAATCTAGATATCTGGTATTATCTTGAAAAGTTATGTTTCCCTTAGTATAACTGGATTTTTCAATAATGAGACTGACTTTTGTAAAGTAAGAAATATAGCTTTCCACTGTACAGTCACAGTTATGATCATGAGAAACAGCATGATATACTTTAATCAGTATTTTGAATAATCAATTGACTTATGGATCAGCTCCTGATACTTTCAAATACCTTATAATTTATCAAGACTTTCTTTAAGATTGCGAAATCACCAGAAATATATTATCTCTGTAATTCATAACTTTTTGGGGCAGAGCATCCTTACAATGTGGACCCGAATCTCTTTGGTTTTGATACTGTAGACTATTGGGTTGAGCACTGGAGGCATGAGAAAGTGCATGTAGGAAAGAAACATGTATACGTGAGCTGGTGGTTTCTTCGTACCGAAGCGATGGATCATGGACAGGCTAACCAGAGGGGTGTAAAACAGAAGAACAGGACAGATGTGGGAAATGCAAGTGTTGAAAGCTTTGAGCCCGTCAGCATTGGAAGCAATGCTCAGTACTGTCTTTAAGATCAGCACGTAGGAGAGCAGAATGAGAATAGTGTCCATTCCCAGTGTGGACAGCATGACACAGAGTCCTAAGCTACTGTTGACCAGAGTGCTTGAACAAGACAGCCTTAGAACATCAGGGTGGACACAGTATGAATGAGAGAGCACACTTACAGGCTGGAACTGCGGTCTGCCGAGGAGCACAGGCAGGGGTAGATGAAGGACGGCACCGTGGGTCACAACCATGAGCCCGATGGCCCTGATGCGCTTGGTGCTGAGAATGGTGGCATAGCGTAAAGGCTCCTGTACAGCCATGCAGTGGTCAAAAGCCATGGCCAACAAAACAGCTGACTCGATGCCTGAGAAGGTGTGGATGAAGAATAGTTGCAGGAAGCAGGTTGCAGCTCCTATCTTCCTCTGGCCCAGGAGAAAGGCAGCTACCATGGAAGGCAGCGTAGAGGCTGAGTCCCAGGTCAGCACTGACAGCATGGAGAGGAAGAGGTCCATGGGAGTGTGGAGGCTGGGCACAGACGCCACAGTGCACATTATGGTGATGTTGCCCAGCACAGAGAGGATGTAGATGGCACAGACAGGAACCGCCGTCCAACAGTGAGCATCCTCCAAGCCAGGGAGATCCATCAGTATGAAGAAGCTGCTAGTGTTGCTGCTTTCAGGATCTGCCATAACTCTGGGAAGGGATCTGTAAATAAAGCCAAAAGCCACATTAGCATAGCACCCCCTCTTGCTTACCAAGGAACATTACCCTTTTTCACCCCAAATTCCACTCCTTTACAGGTTGCTATTATGAAATGGTAAAGTCTCTTTTTTCAAATATTTTCTCTGCTTTTCATTAGTATATTTGGAGAGTTAAAATGATGAATACACAAAAAGGAAGAAGGAAAAAGTGAACATCTTTAAATTTCTTCCTTATTTCAAAGATATTTCAAAGTTTGAAAGTTAAGTATAACCTCATTCTGAAAGCACAGGACCCAAGTGCAGGAGCCACAGACCATTTTTAGTAGAAAAGCACTTTTCTAAATTGTATTTTATTGCTACATGGTAAATGTTGAGGGTAAGTAATTAATACTGACTTTGAATGCCTGGTACCTGGTAAACATTTTATTCTGAAAGGAGCCCAAGATATTGCAAGTAAAAAATTTGCCAGAAAAATGTCAGGAATGGTTGGACTCAATTCCTTCTCAATGTTTCTATGCAGTCCTCTCTAAAACTGTTGGAACACCTGGTGTGGCTTTATGAGGGGTAGAAGATAGAGACTATGCAATACTTATACCTGGGAACAAAATATATTGTCCAGGGTATTAAACATTTACCTTTAATGTGTGATAGTATAGCAGTCACCATAGAATATATACACAAAGTAGTTCAAGAGGGCATTGGCCATGGGGTAGATGAAAGCTCTCACCCGTGAATGTACATTCTGATACACTTCACCTTCTTGAAAATAATGTTACTTACTGCTAAAGCAATAAATTGTGAAATTCAATTGCATAGAGTGCAAAAGAAACCTTGGTCATATATCTAAATTCAATAATGAATAGTGATTTTCTGTCTTAACATCTAAGAAAGTTTTAATAGTGGAGGCTTCACTCTTCTTGGGAAACCTGTTATGTAGCATGTATGACCATTAGAAAAATTTTCATTATATTCTAATTTTTTTCAAAAATCAATTAATTCTAAGGATAACCTATAAAGTTAGGAAAGATATCAGCAGCACAAAATCCACATGCCAACAGTTGGTTTAAGGAACTCAAAAGAGATTCTAGGAAGAGTAACCCAAGATGTCAAAATTGAAATAAATAATCCTAGCAGCAAGGAAATATTGTAACAGTTCTAAAACAAACATTGGAAGAAGTAGAAACATAGTCACACATAAAGAAGACCAAAATCAGAGACAGGCCTATTATATCTAAGAAAGGAACTGTAATAGAAGAAAGAGAACTCAATTCTTGTGAATATTCCCTCATAGTGAGTTGGGGACTGTTAGGGGTCATCTGTGAACACACTGAGAAAACTCTGAATATTAGTAACAGAAAAAAAAATGAGCAATAGATTTTTATTCATGAACCCACCTGTGACAAGTTTTCCTTGAAGGTTGTAAACCACAATGTGTTTTCAGAACCATGAAAAAGTGCTTTCCCTTCCAAAATTATTTGCCATTAAAATAAAAATTTCAAAACTCTAGATATCTTGTTGCATTTTTTTAATGAGGCATTGGAGATTTAGCCTTCCTGGGAGGATTTTTGCAGAGTATCTTGACTTATATAGGAAATTCTTTCCCAAACCATAACAGAAAGGAAAGAAATTTGTGAAAAGACAAATTTCCAGAAGCAGGTCTAATAGGGGATTCATAGATGGGAAAGACCACGGTCTGCTTAGAGATCTCTGCTTTAACTTCATAATCTAACGCATCTCATAACAGAGAATCTGCTTTACTTGGAGTCATGAGTTAGATGCCTGGACTTTTTCACCCCACATTAGTACAAAGGGAAAAAGTCCCCCAAACAAATACCTGTGTAGGCAGAAAAGACACTAGAGTTTCAGGGTATTAATTGAGTCAGGAAAGCAGGGAAAGAAAATGAGAAGGCAGTATTTTCATTAACAGTAATAACTTAATGAACATAATTTATTCAGAATAATTTATTCAGTTTCATTGCAACAAAAAAGCACTGAATAGTTGCTCTGGAAAAGAGAGTCTCAAAGAAAAATTTACTAATAGGTAGCCTGAAAAGGGATCCCCTGATAAATATGAAATAAAGTCTTTTGATAAATATGAGTAAAACATACAGTATTATCTTGTTTCACAAATGCTTTTCTTCCTGAAAAACTCAGTTCGTGAACAGAATCATCCAGCAAAATTTTGCTTCAGCTTTTCAACTTCAAATCTGGTGACAAATACATCTATGACCATCTGCCCCAATATGAACATGAGCTCACCCATTTTCCCGAGAATTATAGAATGAATTAAGTTCATAAACCAAGATATTACTGGAAAAGGAAAATGATACTAACTGTAGCACACAGGAAAATCAAAACATGGAAAAGCAAAATATGGGCATATTAAACATGATATGTTGTACACATATTGTAAGGTAAAATGTATTGAAAATTTCATGATTAATATAGATGTTTTAAATGGAATCACATATCATTGTGCTGAATAAATTCTAAGATAACTGCATAATTACTATGTCATATTAGCCATCTAATTTAGATTATTCTCAGCATGATGTTTTGAAGGCACTTAATCTGTGTTACACATGATTTTATTTGTAGAATGAACAATAATCATTATTGACATATATGAGCATCAATAATTTTAGTTCTTACTATGAAAATTTATTGTTTTCTTTAAAATAAAATTAACTGAAAGAATTTTACTTTCACAACTGTGAATTCTGAAGGCTCCAAAAACAGGTTAAAGATGCCACTATTACACTTTCCAATAGGTAAGAAGAGACATGGGAAAAAAAATTATTTGGCCTTATAGTCACTTAAGAAATGATTGTTATATTATCTGAGGCTCAGTGTCAGCCATAGCAAAAACAATGTATTTCTTAAATTATGACTTTTAAAATAATTGTATAAGGATTATTTATCCCAATATTATGTCATCCAACTGGAATAAGAAAGCACTGACCATACTCACCACAACTGTTTTAAATCCCCACTTCTCTAGAAATCACAAATTACTGAAGTAGTGAGCTATAAAAAGAGCAATGAAGAGATTTCTCATATGTGGAAATGCCATGTAAATATTGATGTAATTAATGGGTATTTATTGGATTTAAATGAATAAAAACACTAAAATCTACTGAATCAACTCATCCTTGAAAAGTTAAGCACATTGCCATGGTGATGTTTTGTGAAATAAAGTGATACTGAAAATCACACAGGAAATAAAAGGCAGGTGTAAGATAAAATTTACAAAACAAATTTTAACGAAAGCCAAAGATGAAAGGAAAAATTTACAGGCCATGAAATTTTCAGGAATATGTAGTAGGAACTGTTCACTCTTCTTTTTTCTATATTGATGTAGAGATACATGTACGACTACCATTCAGATACAATATTTAGAGTAGGGTTATATTTGTTTAATAACATTTAAGTTATAAATATGACCTAAGAGTTTTCTAGTTCTTTTTTAAAGAAGAGCTTTAGGACCTTGTCTCGAATCTGTTTAGTTTTCACCACATACACAATGGGATTCATCACAGGAGGAATGAGGAAGTGCATGTTGGCCATGGTCACGTAGAGGTGGGAGGGGAGCCTTGGGCCAAAGCGGTGCAGCATAGACAGGCAGATCATGGGCGTGAAGAAGAGGAGCACGGCACACAGGTGGGAGATGCAGGTGTTGAGAGCCTTGAGGCGCCACCACGGGAGGCGATGCTCAGCACAGTTTTCAGAATCACCGTGTAAGAAAGGAGAATGAGCAGGAAGTCAAGACCCATGGTGGAGAGCACCAGGAAGAGTCCGTAGATGCTACTGACACTGGTACTGGGGCAGGAGAGCTTTATGATGTCAGGATGCAGGCAGTAGGAATGAGAAAGTACGTTGGAGCGACAGAAGCAGAGTCTCTTCCAGAGGATAGGCAGAGGCACCTGCACTTTTTTAAAGCTCCAATAACAATAGACAAACCTATCTTTATAATCACCCTGTGAGTGAGGATGAAGGAATGGTTCAGTGGAAAAGAAATGGCCACGTAGCATCCAAAGGCCATGGCCAGAATAACAGCAGACTCAACATCCTGGAAAGTGTGAATAAGGAACATCTATAGGTGAAGCAAGCAGGGAAGGTCAGCTCTCGAGCATCCAGCCAGAAGATGCGCAGCATGGTGGGGAAGGTGGCGAGGG
>PVLA01016976.1:0-18879 GCA_004027455.1 Hydrochoerus hydrochaeris
CTGGAAACAACCAAGATGCCCATCAACTGCAGAGTGGATGAAAAAGATGTGGCATTTTTATACAATGGAATATTACTCAGCTATAAAAAAGGATGACCTTGAGGTCTTCATAGGCAAATGGAAACAACTTGAGACTATCCTCATTAGTGAAATAAATAAGAATCATATTTATGAATATCATATTGTGTCTCTACTGTAAAAAGTAAATAAGAACAAGAGTAATAAAACAAAAATGTTTAATTGCTATTGTAAAAAAGAGTGCTCTAAGGGATATAACTGCATGTGTGTTTGAGTGTGCAAAATAGATGACCATATTGCTGAATCTTTTTTGGATCTTTGAGCAGAACTGTTTGTAGTCTGACTGTTTGAATATTTACTATGTACCCTTTAACTTTGTAACTTGAACAACTACATCCAGGATGACAGTACATAATTTATAAATTACTGACTTCTTAGTGGGGCTTTTTCTCATTCTCCTTTTCTTTATTTCTTTTAGAATTCTGTATTGTTGCTACCCTTTTTTCCGTTTTTTTCTTCTCTTTAAATAAAATTTTAAAAATGTTTAATTGCTATTGTAAAAAAAGAGGAAACAGGAAGCGCTATAAAAGATATAGCTGCATGTAAGTTTAGATGTGTGGGATTGATGACCATATTTCTGGGTTCTTGTTGGATTGTTGAACAGATCTGTTTGCACTCTCACTGCTTTAGTGTCCACTTTGTGTACTTTAATTCTGTAACTTGAATAACTATTTCTAAAAGAACAATATGTATCAACTAGTGATTTCTTACTGTTTATCTTTTCTTGAAATTCTGTAATATTTCTACCTTTTTCCTGTTTTTTTTCTTTAAATAAAAAAATGTATAATTGCTATTGTAAAAAAGAGAAAATAGGAAGTGCTATAAAAGATATAACTGCATGTATATTTATGTGTGCAGGATTGTTACCCATATTTCTTAGTTCTTGTTTGATTGTTGAACAGATCTGTTTGCAGTGTCACTGCTTGAGTGTCCATTTTGTGTGCTTTAATTTTGTAACTTGAACAACTATTTCTAAAAGAGTGATATGTAATTTATCAGCTAGTGATTTCTTACTGTTTATATCTTTTTTTGAAATTCTGTAATATTTCTCTCCTTTTTCTGTTTTATCCCTTTAAATAAAAAATTTAAAAAAAAAGAAAAAGAAGAGCAACAGATGGGGATCACTGAGCTGGGCAGACAGTGGAATGAAAGGGAAAAGTAGACAACCAATGGCAAAAAAATAGCATGGAAGAGATGATGCAGAGAAGGTTGGCCATAATCACTAACATGGATGGCCTCAATACACTAATAAAAAGAAACACAGGCACAGTGGATAAGGAGATAGGGCCCATCAAGATGCTCTATATGAGAAATATAATTAACCTGAAAGAGCATTTATGGACTGGTAGTCAAAGATGAGAAGATAATGCTCTATGTGACAGGTAACCAGAAAAAAGTAGGGATAGCTTGCCCATCAGTTACAGATTGGTTGGAAATTCATAACGCTTTTATACAATGGAGAAGTACTCAGCTATAAGGAAGGAAAACCTTGATGCTCTTGTAAGTAAATGGATACAACTTGAGATCATGCTCAGAGGTAAACAGATTCAGAACCACTTAGGTAAATAGCAGGTTGCCTCCCTAATCTAAAAACTAAAGGAGTTAATGGGATAAAAAATGTACAGTGTACCCTGGGAAAGTGAAAGGGGAAGAATTGTCTAAAAAGGGAAGGCAGAGGACATTGTTAATTTTGTATCATGATTTGAAACTCATATTGTTTTCATCACTCTGTTTAGTTTGGTTAGATTATGTTCTAGTTTGTCTACTTGTACTAGATTTGAGGGCATAGACAGCTATTGCTAAGATAGCAGGATATACTATGGTAACCATTTCTTATTAACTTAATGTGAAACCCTGTATTGTTTTCATTGTCTTGTTTTGACTGATTTTATTTGAATCTGTTTTGTTTCATAGTATCAAGTCTGAGAGTATAGGCAACTACTCTGAAGACAATAAGATTCACTCTGATATCCACTCTGGCTTGATTATTATCCTCTTATTTAAAAATTTTATTTAAAGAGAAAAAAAGCAAAACAGAAAAAAGGGGCAGAAACAATACAGAATTTCAAAAAAAATAAACAGTAAGAAATCACTGGTTGATAAATTACATTTTGTTTTCTTAGATATAGTTGTGCAAGTAACAAAAGTAAAGCATACAAAATGGACATTCAAACAGTGAGGCTGCAAACAAGTCTGTTTAACGATTCAACAAAAACTCAGCAACATGATTAACAGTCCTACACACTTAAATATACATACAATTATATCCTTTAGGGCACTTTTTTTTCCTCCTTTTGCTTTTTAAGTCCATTATCTGTTTAGTTATATCATGTTTTAGCTTGCTCAGTTCCTTACTGATCTGTTTTGTTGTTACTTTTTAATCACCTTATATAATTCTGTTGCTTTGTTCTTGAGTTTCTCCTCATCCATTCCCCATGGATCAGCTTTGGTGGAGTTGGGAGTTTTTGGAGGTATTTTGTTACTTTGTTATCTCTCTTTTTTTAAAAAAAATATTATTATTATTATTTTGAAGTAAAATACAGCAGAACAAGGCAGAACAAAGCCAGTTGAAGGAAATCCCCCTTACTTGCAATATTGCATATGTTGATTCTCCCAAGAGATGCTCAGATCTCTGGCTCCCACTTGCTAACGGGAGAGGTGGGGGGATGGATGTTTGATTCTTAGCCCATGTGTTGGTAGACTCACTTACCAGAGCAGTGAACTGGCTGCTTGTTTTCCCAGCGCCCCAATTTCCAACATGGAGAGTAGCTCAGGAAACACTGATGGTTCTTGCCCTAGAGTGGCCGCAGCTTGTCAGGCCACAGCCACTTACCAGAGCAGTGAGCTTGTTGCTTGTTTTCCCAGCACCCCAAGTTCCAATATCTGTTACCCTCTTTTGCAGTCCTATAATGTCTCCAATGTTTTGTTTTTATTGATTTTGTTCCATACTGCTATGTTCAATTTTATTTTACCTGATGATATGGGTAATTCTATTGAAGATAACATTGTAGATCACCTTGTATTGTGGTTTTAAATCATGTACCATGCCCATTCTTTTGTTTTGAATTACCCCATTTATTTTCTCATTGGTTTTATTCTTTTCAAAATAGAAATAGATAAATAAATTTAACTGGGAGACTTTAATTTTTTCTTAAATTGGAAGTTCCACAATGATGTCCCATGTATTCTAAACAAGGGAATTCTTGTTATAAGAATTAAAGTTGTGCAACATCAGTGGCAGAATCTTTTTTTTTCCAGTACCAGGGATTGAACTCATGACCTCATGCTTGCCAGGCAGGCACTTATGCCACTGAGCTAAATCCCTGGCCAGTGGAAGAATCTTATATGATCATTAGTCCATGGCATATCTCATTCTGAGACCACACATGTTCTATTCTAATCTCACTAAGAGACAGAAACTTTCCTGAAATATACAACTCCAGAACTACGAGCACTTTGTAGTCCCTTCCTTACAGTGACACCCTCCCAGCCATGAATCAGCCATGGATAGCTATATAGGTCAGGGTGCAAGTGAAATCAATTTAAGAAGGATCCACTAAGCTAGATGTGGTGGTGCATGCCTGTAATCCAGGTACTTGGGAGGCTGAGGCAGAAGAATCAGTGTGAGTTTAAAGTCAGCCTGTACTACATAGTGAGACACTGTCTCAAAAAGTCAAAAGAAAGAAAGAAAGAAAGAAAGAAAGAAAGAAAGAAAGAAAGAAAGAAAGGGATCAGCTACATGCTGGCACTCATGCCCTCTTTTTGATGGATTTTCAAATTTCCCAATGGCTATGATCAAACTCTGTGCCAAACTCAAAAACATTTCCTTCATATTAAGTATCAGAGAGATATCAGACCATTAAACTTGAAATTATAGCCAGGTGATGCATGCCTGCAATCCCAGCACCTGGGAGGCTGAGACCTGGGAGGAAAATGATTACAAGTTTGACATCAGCCTGAGCTACAAATTGAGCCCAAGGCTAGCCTGAACTGCATAGTGAGACCCTGTCTCAAAAAGATAATAAATAAATAGGAAACTGTACTACTAATCTCTGTAAATTCATCACAAAGAACAGTTTGTGCTTTCATTGTTTAATTGTTTGATTACCTTTTCATGCTTTTTTCTTGTAACCTGCACAACTGCTTCTAAGATAACAATATGCAATATATTGACTAGTGTTAATTTCCTACTATTTTTTTAAAATTCTGTATCATTTCTATCTTTTGTTTTGTTTTGTTTTGTTTGTTTTTAAAAGAAAAAGCCTACAACACTATGGAATGAACTAACAAAGACTTATTTACCACTTCTGCTTTCCATTTTGAAGAGAAACTTATAAAAATGAATAAAGACATGTAAAAGTTAAGTAATGGTAATTTCAGATATCTAAATATTCTAGACAGATACTTAGCAAAAAATTTAAACACCAGGTAATGCCTTGGGATTGTAACGTGGGAGTCAGGAATGGTGGAGAGGTAGAGTGTTCAAAATATAAAGGATGGAACTTGTTAGCCAGATCTGTCAACTGTCTTAGGGCTCAAAAGGGCTTGTTTCTCACACCTAGGTGACCTCAGCCACCCACAGGACCATCAGCAACCCCTTCCATCACCTGCAGTACTTCAGTGTAAGACTCAATAACCCCTTCTCCAACCCAGAGGACCTCAGTGTGTGGACAATGAGGGCCTTCTCAAGCAAACAACCTCATTGGGTCAGCAGGAGCCTCAGCGAACCCTTCCCCCATCAGGAGGACTTTAGCAAGCCAGCTAGTACACAGGTGAATCCTTCCATACAGAGAACCCCAGGTGGGCTGGCAAGCATGCAGGTGAGGCCTCCCTTATCCAGAAAACCAACTGGGCCTATAAGACCCCAAGTGTTACAGTAGGGTCCTGACTGAGGTATACACTATGGACAGGTGGGTCTGGCAGCCTGAAACAGTCTGAACTTGTAGTAACAATAGGAATCTAAAGGTGAGTTCACATTAATACTCCTAGGCTAGTCAGCCTCAGAAGAATATAGGACTCATCCATCAAGGCCTGCAGGAGGAATTCAGGTGACTGACCCCTCCATCACACCATAGAACCCAGCAACTAGGTGAACACCAGCCACGCAGTAGGACCCTAAGACACGCATGACAGACAGTCAAGAGTAGTGTGATGAAAAGACCAAAATATTAACCCAAAAATGAAAATGACAAAACAAAAAGGAAAATGCAACCTCAAATGCCCAGCCCATCTGGAGTAAGTACAGGAGACATCAAAATAGAAGGCACTGACAGTCAATCACCTGAAATTTCTGAAAAGATAGCAAGTGAAATAAACAAATCCATGAGGCTAAAGAGAAAATCAGATTAGAAATAATCTCTAATGTAAATAGAGAAATGATAACCTTAATAAAGGACTTGCTCAGCATAGCTAGAGAAAACATAGTTAAAAGGTATAGAAGCATGGGAAAATGAGGGAAACCTTGAATGAACAATATAGGAAAGAAATACAATTCATGGTGGAGATTCAAGTTGGCCGACTGAGTGGTAGCATGATAGAGAGCCTCTCTGAAAAAAAACAACTCAGATGCTAGAATCTAACAACATGGAGAAAGCCAGACAAAAGGAGAGGAATTCTCATGACCCATGAAGAAACTGAGGAAAAAGAAAAAGAAAGAAGCATGGACAGAGGGCTGGAGCTAGAAAAGCTCTGGTCACAGTACCAGGCATGTCTTAGAGTCAGGCGACTCACAATCGAGCTGAGGTTGTGGCCCTGCCAAGAGCGAGGGTTGGTGAGCTCGAGACCCTTGGCTGGAGGAGGCGCTGCAGCAGGGAGTGGAAACGGCGAGTCAAGCTGCTCAAACTTTGGTGAGTGATGGGAACTGGATTCCCCAGAGTGGGATGACCGGCTAGATGACATTTTAGAGTTGGGCAGGGCTGGCTTGAATCAAAACCCAAGGCTGCATCAGTCAATGGCTCCTGGTCCAAAGTAGATTGGTGGGATCTGCTTGGGCTGCACCAGGCCCCTGGTTGGAACCCAATAGCCAGTGGCATCCCCAGGGAACACACAAACGTACTGAAGCATCCACTGGTTGACTGACATAGTGGGAGGGGCCAGCTCACAGCATGCACCTCACAGATCAGCAGCAGAATGGGGGGGCACCACTTCCCTCGCCAGTGTACTGCAGAAAAACTGCAAGCATTACAAAAGGCCCAGAGACCTCCACCACTCACTTGGCTGAAAGAAACCAGAAATATGACAAGCAGAGAAACAGCAAAAGGTCTCCAACCACCGAACCAAGGAAAGTGAGTCCAGGACAGGTAAATGCAGAGGGCAGCAAAAATGCAATACCAGACATGGCTTCATTGGAAATAAAGAAATACTTCTGTGACCTCATCAACTAATTTAAATCTGAATTTCTAACTCGGGTGAAGCAAGATATAAGAAGATTAATAAAAGAAATGCTGGGTAATCCTCAAGAAGACACAAATGGAAGAATAGAGGAACCAAGAGAAAGGAGAGAAGTGTTTGATGAAGACTATAAACAAAATCTAGTATACATGAAACAGATCCAAAGAGAATATCAGGAAATTAAACACTCCATTGAAAGCTGGCAAAACTCCTTAACAGAAACTAAAGAAAGACTTTCAAAACTTGAAGAGAGATTTGCAATGTATGATCACGAAAGGAAGGATCTCTTAAAAATAACAAAGAACAAGGAAGCAATGAAACAAAGGCTAGAAGATGACAAGAGGATTTATAACCTAAGAATAAAAAATTTGAATGAAGATGCAGCAACAAATACAACTGAAATAAAAAGTCTATTCACAGAAATAATTAAGAAAAACTTCCCAAACATAGGTAATGGAAGTCAAGTTCAGATAAATGAGGCATACAGAAATCCAGCCAGCTACAACCAAAACAGATCTACACCCAGACATATAATGATCAGGATCCCAGAAATCCATCACAAGAACAGAATATTAAAAGTGGTCATAGAAAAGAAACAGATTACCTATAAAGGAAAACTCATCAAAATCACAGCAGACTTCTGGATGCAAACCATCAAATCAAGAACTTGGAGCTAAATATTCCAAGCCCTGAAAGAAAATAACCTCCAACCCAGATTGATGTACCCCACAAAACTGTCTCTCAAAATTAATGGAGTGACAAGATATTTCCATGACAAAGAGGAACTGGGGGAGTTCGTGACCATTAATCCAACCCTGCAAAGAATATTGAAGGACATTCTACAGAGAGAGAAGAAAATCACCACAATTCCAGGAACAATGGCAGAAAGTGGAATGAAGGAGAAAAGTAAACAAACAACAATGACAGAAAAATAGCATAGCAGAGATAAGACAGAGAAGATAGGTTATATCACTGCTTTATCTGAACTGATTTTATTTGAATCTGGTATGCTTGAGAGTATCAAGTCTGAGAGTAGAGGCAACTACTCTGAAGATGACAAGATTCAATAGGATACCCATTCTGGTTTGATTATTAACTGCCTTTGAAGTCCTATAATGTCTCCAATGTTTGGGTTTTATTAATAGTGCTATGTACTGCTATGTTTAATTATACTATGTTTGATGATATAGACAATTTTATTGAAAATAACAAGAGACATCATAGTAACTACTGTGAATCACCTAGTATTGTGGTTTTATATGTCTTTTTATTTCGTGTTTCTCTAGGAATTTGTACTGTTGTCTTGTTTTGATTTATTTCTCCCTCTAATACAGAAAGGCTAGGTATACATGTAGAGACTCATACATGTGTAGAACTTCTAAGTAGTTTACGAGAATGGATTATTATTGTTACTGTAAAGAAAAAAAGAGAGGAAAAATGAAGTATTCTAAAACATATGACTGCATGTATGTTGAAGTGTGTAGGATTGATAACCATATTACTAAGTTTTTGTTGGATAGATGAACAGAACTGATTGCAGTCTCACTTTTTAAATGTCCACTTTGTAGGCTTTACTTTTGTAACTTGAACAACTACTTCTAAGAGGAAAATATGTAATTATCAACTAGTGATTTCTTACTGGTTACTATTTTTGTTTTTTGTTTTGTTTTGTTTTTGAAATTTTGTATTATTTCTACCCTCTTTCTGTTTCAATTTTTTCTTTAAATAAAAAAAAAGAAATACAATTCATGAAACAAATCCAAAAAGGAAATTAACAATTCCATTGAGAGCTGGAAAAACCACTTGAGTGAAATAGAAGATAGACTTTCAGATCTTGAAGTCAGGATCACAGCTAATGATAATGACAGGAAAGAACTCTTAAAGATAGTGAGGGACCATGAAATAACAATTCAACAACTCTAAGATTATGCAAAGAAAAATAATATAAGTTTGATAGGTGTCAATGAAAATGCAGCAGTAATGCAGAAAATTTAATAAGCATGGGAAAAGAATCTGATAGATATGTGAGACATATAGAACCAAAATAAATCTATACCCAGACATATAATAATCAAGATCTCAGAACTTGAGCATAAAAGCAGAATACTAAAAGCTGTTAGAGAAAAGAAACTTTATCAAGGAAAGCCCATTAGAATCAGAGCTGACTTTTCAATGCAAACCCTCAAGTCAAGATGAGCTTGGGGTGAAATATCTCAAGCCCTTAAAGAAAACAACTTTTAGGGCTGGAGGTTTAGCTCGGTGGTGTGAGCATTTGCCTGGCAAGTGCTACATTGTGAGTTTGATCCTCTTTACAAAAAAAAAAAAAAAAAAAACAGAAAACAACTTTCAGTCCAAAAGCTATATTTCAAAATTGGTGGAAAAATAAGATACTTCCATGACAAAAAAACAAATGAAGAAATTTATGTCCTCCAAACCAACCCTAGAAAGAATACTGTCATTCTAGATAGAGATAAAAATAACAAAAATTGGGCTGGGGATTTAGCTCAGTGGCATAGGCATCTGCCTGGCAAGCACCAAGATGTGAGTTCAATCCCCAGTACAAAAAACAAACAAACAAAAAAATTTCCAGGACAACAACTGAAAGAAATAACCAGGTAGGGCAAGCAATTAAACAAAGGGGAAAAGCAGGGAACCAGCAACAAGAAAATAGCATGACAAAATTAAACCAATATATATCAGTTATAACCATCAATGTAAATGGACTCAGTTCACCAATTAAAAGAAATAGGTTGACAGAATGGATGAAAAAACAGGATCCAAAAACATGCTGTATGCAAGAAATATATCTAACTTAGAAAGAAATTCTTGACTGAAACTCAAAGCTAGAAAACAATATTCCATTGGACAGGAACCCAGAAAAAAGCAGGAGTAGCTATTTTGTTTGCAGACAATGTGAAATCCAAACCAAAAATAATGAAAATAGATAAAGAAAGTCACTACATACTTGTTAGGGGAAAAATTCAAGAGGAAGAGATAGCAATCATAAGTATGCTCCAAATATAGGAAAACACTGAACTGTATAAGACAAGTCCTAATAGACATAAAAAATCAAATATGCACTAACACAATTATAATGGGGGAACTTCATGAATAGGAAGATCAGTCAGACAAAAAGTCACCAAATCAGTAATAAAACTGAATCAAATCATGAACAGATGAACTTAATAGATGTTTACAGAGTGTTCCACCCAACAACATCAGAATACACATTTTTCTCAGTTGCATATGGGACATTCTCTAAAATAGACCATATACCATCCCATAGAACATGAGTAAGAAATGCAAAGGAATTGAAATTATTCCATGCACATTATCTGCCCATAGTGCACTGAATTGGAAAGTAATGGCCAAAGAAACTGCAAAAACTACATAAACACATAGAAATTAAATAACACCCTCCTGAACAACAGAACAGTTACAGAGAAAATTAAAGAAGAAATTAAATGATATCTACAATTCAATGAAAATGCAGATATAACATACCAGAACCGGTGAGATGCAATGAAAGTGGTCCTAAGAGGGAAATATATAGCAATCAATTCTCACATCAGGAAAACAGAGCACAAATCAAAAACCTAATGCTTCACCTCAAGCCTCTAGAAAAAGAAGAGCAAGTTAAGACCAAAGCTCATAGAATGGAGGAAATTATAAAGATCAAAGCAGAAATTAATGAGATTGAGACTAAGAAAGCAATGTAGAGAATTAATGAATTGAAGAGTTGATTCTTTGAAAGAATAAACAAAATTAATAAACCCTTAGCCAACCTTATCAAGAAAAGGAAAGAAAAAATTCAAATTCATGCAATGAGGAATGAAATTGGTGAAATTGCTACAGATCCTATGGAAATTCAGAAGATCGTTACCATCTGCTTTAAAAACCTTTACTCACATAAGCTGAAAAACACAGAAGAAATGGAAAGATTCCTAGAAATGTATGCATTACTAAAGCTAAATCAAGAAGATATAAAAATTTTAAATAATCCAATATCAGTCACTGAAATTGAAACTGTAATTAAAAACTTACCAGCAAAGAAAAGCCCAGGTCCTGATAGATGCATGGCTGAATTTTACAAGAAATTTAGAGAAGATTTAATGCCAATATTCCTCAAACTCTTTAATGAAATTGAAAGGGAAACAATTCTCCCTAACTTATTCCTGGAGACAAGTATTACTCTGATACCTAAATCAGAGAAAGACCTAACCAAAAAAGGAGAACTATAGGCCAATCTCCCCAGTGAACATTGATGCAAAATTCTAGATAAATACTAGCAAACAGAATACAACAAATCATCAAGAATACACCATGACTAAGTGAAATTCATCCCAGGAATGCAGGAATGGTTCAACATATGCAAATCAATAAATGTAATACACCACATCAACAGAGCCAAAGACAAAAATCACCTGATCATCTCAATAAATGCAGAAAAAGCTTTTAATAAAGTCCAACACTAGTTCATGATAAAAACTCTACAGAAAATTGGAATAGTCTGTACCTCAATCTGATAAAAGCCATCTGTGACAATCCAACAACCAATATTTATAATAAACAAACAGCCAGCATCATATTAAATGGACAAAAACTGAAAGCTTTCACTCCAAAATCAGAACAAGACAAGAGTGTTCACTATCACAACTCCTATTCAATATAGATCTGGAAAAGTTTGTCAAAGCAATTAGACAAGAGAGGGAAATAAAAGGAATAAGGCTAGGAAAGGAAGAAGAAGTTAAGTTATAATTTGAGAATGATACAATACTCTCTACATACAAGACCACAAATACTCCATCAAAAGACTGCTAGAGTTAATAAGCAAATTCAGTAGTATAGCTGGTTAGAGTCAACACTCAAAAATCAATAACATTCCTGTATACAAACATCAAACTTACAGTTTGTTTGATCATTTTTTATGCCTAAATTTGTAATCTGAACAACTACTTTCAAGATAACAATATGCAATATATTAACTACTGTTAATTTTCTACTAATTTTTTAAAAATTATTTATCCTTTTTTAGTTTTGTTATTTAAAAAGACATAAAGGAGAGAATCCTGCATGTTGTAGTTTCTGTCCTTACATCAGCAAATAATACAGAAACAGTTGGACCATGGCCTTGGGCTCAAGGCCAGTTGAAGGCTTTGGACATATACAGAATAAAAATAGCAGAGTCCTACAGATAGGAGAAAAGAGTAGATTTGGGGAGGATTCAAGTGAGTGCAATTATAACTGAGGATGTCAAGAGATATGGCAAAGTGACAGATGTGTACACACAGTGGTCAGCCTGAATTTCAGGAGGATTGTGAGGGAAATGATTTATGGTTCCTAAGTTTTTAGAAACTGGACTCCAGACAATATGTTGAGCCAGAGGGGCTTCCAAGAGGATGGTGGAACAATAAGCAACAGAGTAAGCAGCCTCTCTGAGTCCAGACATTGGAATATAGCATCATGGGAAAGACAAGAAGGAAGGAAGTGGGTCCTGGGGACCCAGGAAGAACCTAAAGTAAGAATCAAAGCCAAAGAAAGAGTAAAAAGAAAAACTTAAATGAAGAAGAAGGTGGTAGTTGGTGACCCAGAGCCAGACCCACTGTTCCAGACGAGCTATTGGAACCTGGGGATGCACGTTCACAGTGAGGGTGGTGGCTGACGACCCCAGAGGCCTCTGCAAAGAGACGTACCAGTGGAGGGGAGCAGCAGATATGGAGAACTGCACTGGGTTGTGGTGAGTGCAGAAGACTCAGTCCTCCTGTGGGAGACAGAGATTGGCCAGGATCCATCTTGGAGTCTGGCGGGATAAGCCCAGAACCAGAACTGCTGCCAGCTTCCTCTAGCAGCTCCTATAGTGCAGACTGATGGAAATTGTTCAGACTGAGCCCTGCCCCCATGTGCATTTCAGTGGCTATGACAGAGATTTTCCGCTGGTAATCAGCTCGGTCTGGATGTGGCAGCCAACCTCGCCCTCATGTGCACCCCAATGGCTATCATAGGGGCTTCCTGCCAGTGACAACCTTAGTTTGGAGGTGGTGGCCAGCCTCACCCTGTCATCGAGGAGCCAGTGCAGGCTGGGAAAAGCAGCAGAGAGCCCTGCACTAGTGCACCTAGTGGCCACTATTAAATATCCATAGCCAGCACTGGCTAGAAGAACCAAAGAGTCTTGCTTCAGAGAAATTGTAGCCAATGCAGGAAGTGCCTGGGACCACACTACCCACTTGTCAGGAAGAACCCAGGAATATGTCAAGATGAAGAAACAATGGCAGTCTCTGGCCTCCAACCTAAGCAGAGCAACCCAGAAGATGCAGACCCAGAAGAGATCATGGGTTGCACATCTGAAGTTTCGGAAGTGATGGCAACTGAAGTAAAGAAACAACTTCATGAGGCTATAAAAGAAATTAGAACAGAAATACTACCTCAGGCAAAAGGAGAAAAACATAAAAAAGGATTTCTAAGCACCTCTAAAGACATAGATAAAAAAATAGAGGAGCATAGGAAAATGAGGGAAAACTTGAATGAACAACAACAACAAAAAGATTTACATGAAACAGATTCAAAGGGATATCCAGGAAATTAAAAACTCCATTGAAAGCTGGCAAAACCACTTGAAAGAAACTGAAGATAGACTTTCAAGATAGACAGGTTTGCAGCTTGTAGTCATGAAAGCAAAGATCTCTTAAAAATAACAAGGAACCAAGAAGTAACAATTCAATGACTGCAAGACAACCCAAAGAAACGTAACTTAAGAATAATAGATGTGAGTGAAAAATCAGGGGTCAACACAAATGGCATTAAAAGTCTATTTACAGAAGTAATATCAGAAAACTTCCCAAGCCTGGGACAAGGAAGTGACATTCAGATAAGTAAGGCATATAGAACTCCAGCCAGCTATAACCGAAATAAATCTACATCCAGACATATAATAATCAAGATCCCAGATATTCAACATAAGAACAGAATATTAAAAGCTGTCAGAGAAAAGAAACATCACTTATAAAGGAAAACTCTTCAGAATCATGACAGACTTAACACAAACCATCAAGTCAAGAAAAGCTTGGAGTGAAGTATTTCAAGCACTGAAAGAAAACAACTTCCAATCCAGATTGATGTACCCTGCAAAATTATCTTTCAAAATTAATGGAAAAACAAGATACTTCCATGACAAAGAATAACTACAGAGATTCATGACCACCAAACCAAACCTACAAACAATACTCAAGGACATCCTAGAGAGAGATGAAAAAAAGTCCATGTTTCCAGGAACAGTGGCAGAGGAATCACTGAGCAGGGCAGACAATTGAATGGAGGGTAAAAGTAGGCAGCCAACATCAGGAAAATAGCATAGCAGAGATGAGGCAGTGCATGTGGCCATAATATGGGTGGCCTCAATTCACCTATAAAAAGAAACACAGGTAGAATGAATCAGGAGACAGGCTCCATCAATATGCTTTATACAAGGAACATATTTAACTTGAAAGGGGGTTCATAGAATGAAAGTCAAAGGAGAGAGAACAATGCTCTATGTGACAGGGAACCAGAAAGAAGTGGAGGTAACTTGCCCATCAGCTTCAGAGTGGACAAGAAAGACATGGCATTTTGATACAATGGAAAGCTACTCAGCTATAAAGAAAGATAACCTCAGGGCTCTTATAGGTAAATGGATACAACTTGAGATCATGCTCATGGGTGAAATAGTTCAGAGTCACATGGGTGAATATTGTGTTGTCTCCCTAGTATAAGAAACTAAAGGAGTTAGTGGGATCCAAAATGCACAATACATATCATGAAAGTGAAAGGGGAGGAAGTGTCTAAAAAGGGAAGGCAGAGGTCATTGTAAATCTACAATTGTGATTTAAAACCCATATTGTTTTCATTGTTCTGTTTAGGTTGGTTTTATTCTGTTTTGGTTTGTCTAATTTTATTATATTTGATGGCGTAGATGGCTGTTTCAAAAATAACAAAATATAGTATGGTAATCATTATTGATTCACTATTATCTTGTTTTGAAGCCTGGTATTGCTTTCATTGTTTAGTTTTGATTGACTTTATTCTATTTTGTTTTGTTTGATTATATTATGTCTGATTGTATAGGCAACTACTTTGAAGATAACAAGAGGCATTATAGTAGCCACTATAGTTTTACCATTATCTTGTTTTGAAGTCCTGTATTGCTTCCATTGTTTTGTTCTCATTGGTTTTATTCTGTACTATTTTGTTTGATTTTTATTATGCCTGATGGTATGGGTAGTTATTTTGAAGATAACAAGAGGCATTATGGTAGCCTTTATTGATTTCCTTTTATCTTGTTTTGAAGTCATGTACCATGTGCATTGTTTTGTTTTGATTGATTCTATTCTGTTTTATTGTGTTTGATTTTATTCTCTTCAAACTAAAAAAAAATCTGATTTCACACCAGATCCTAACCAAAAAAAGTCAAAATTGAGACTTTTCAGAGGAATTTTATTATGCCACTACTGTATGCAATCAAGAATGGCTTATTGTCCCATAAAAGCCAGGATCAACCTTTAGGCAAAGAACTTTATTATTGCAAAATTTAGATGTTTCACATGCATAGGCTTGGTCAATGCCAGTTTAACTAAAACTTGTACACCTTTCTTGCTTCTTCAAACTGTTCTGCAGTCGTAGGAGACTTCCTCTGGCTACCAGGCTGCAGGTAATTCTTCACATTCGGCAGGTTACTGATTCTGGTCCTTAGAGCCTGCAACACACAAATTATAGTTTCAGTGGTGGGTCTAAAGTACAAATCAACTATTAGAAAATCATGGAAATCTTTCCCCAGCTTCCCCCAAAAAAGACAAACTGAGTGGTTCTATTGCACCAATGTGGAGCTGGAAATATACATGCACTCATAAGGAATATAAGAGAGAGAATGCCTAGCTCAATAGCATCTTCCTTGAACAACTTTTAAAATGTTCATTAAGTCTTTCCTGCCTTCCTTTGTTCAACTTTTGATTTTTATTAGTACATGTTTGTAGTACAAAATGATCACAATTTTTGTGGAGAATTGGCATATGTACATGACAAACTTTAATTCTATCTTATCCCTTTCTCCTCTCCTCTCTCTCTCCTTTCCCTCCATCTCTAAGTCCTCTCCCAACTGGTGAAAGATCTATCAGCCTATTTTCTATTATTTATCTTTTACTTTGCTTTTCATTTATATTTTGGATTTCTCATAAGAGAAACCACACAATATTAAAACTGTATCTCATTCATTTCACTTAAAATTATGCTATCAAGGTGCATCTATTTGCCTAAAAATGACTTGTTTATCCTTAATTATGACAGAGTAGAACTTTATTGTATATAAATATATTTTTCTTTATCCATTCATCTGTTAATTGATGTATAGTTTGCCTCCAAGATTTAGCTTTTATGAATTGTACTGTTGTAGACATGGGCATGCACGTATCACTGTAATAGGGTATGTTTAACTCTTTTTTAATTTAAGTTTATTGGTACAATTTAGGTATACATAACAATCACATTTGTCACAGGGAATTTTGCTTGCACATGATATATCTGAGTTATTTTGCCCTCAAACCTCTATCCTCTCCACAACAGGAGGACTGTTGTGAGTTCAAGGCCAGCCTGGGCTACATTGTGAGTACAGGCCAGAATGAACTACATAGGGAGACCCTGCCTCAAATAAAAAATCATCTGGTGCCCCTAGTTTGATATTATTTCCCTAGTCAGAGCCAGAATCTGTACTGAATAACCCCACCAAGTCTGCAGTAGGATTACTACTGAGCGAGGAGCTGATCCTGGCCACACTTCTGATTCCTCATACATGAAGTTGTTCATAGGGTGAGACGGCTGTCCTTGTCCTTTTGCCACCCAAGGCTGCTTGCTTGCTTGCACCACTGGTCACAGCGATGGGGGCTTAACCTTGTCCCACTCCTAGCCAAGGCCTCTTGCCTACTTGTGCCACTGTACCAAAATGAGGTGTGCCCTTGCCCACCACAGGCCAAGGCTGCTTGTATGCTTGTGCTGCCAATTGCAAAGGAGGGAGCTACTTCTAGTCCTTTGTAACTAGGGCTAAGACTTGCTTTTGGCAGTATCTGGAATGGAGTCTGGGTCCCAGCTCCTACTTCCCAGTCAAGTTCTCAGTCTGCTGTCCAGCTGCTGGCTGTCTATTGTGACTTAATGACCCTTCTTTCATTCCACTCCGGGATGCTGGCACTGAAGTAACCCACGAGGTTTTCTGCTGCTGGTGTTCAAGCTTAAACCCTTTGATACAAAATGGCAGTCCCACCAACCAGTTGCTACTCCTCCACACAACTATGCTCAGAGCAACACTCTGGTTCACTCACCGACTGATGACTCTAGGATGGGCTGCTTGGGAAAG
This sequence comes from Hydrochoerus hydrochaeris, assembly GCA_004027455.1. Taxonomy (NCBI): domain Eukaryota; kingdom Metazoa; phylum Chordata; class Mammalia; order Rodentia; family Hydrochaeridae; genus Hydrochoerus; species Hydrochoerus hydrochaeris. The sequence goes on from PVLA01016976.1 coordinate 16,841, forward strand.
TGTCTCATGTTTTCACTGCTGCCTCTGACTACACATGACTCTCCTAGTCCAGATCAGGTGTCAGTCTGCCAATAAGAAGCTAAGTTGCTTTCACTGACTCCCCACCTGCCAGGTCAGCACCCAGCTTCTCTAACCATACCACACTGCCTGAGGTCTGCAACAGCGAGCTATTCTTCTGTAGCGATGAATCCTATTTTCTTCTCATCTGTCAGTTCCCTTTGTGGTTCCTGTGTGGCTTGTATTTTCTTTGATTTCTCTCCAGACTTCTGTTTCCAAACTCTCAGCACTTCATTCTAGAGACACTGAGTAGCTGACACTCAGTACTCTGCCATTTTGGATTCCCCAAATGTCTTTAACTCTTTCAGGAGGCTATCTATAAGGGAAGGGTTGGTTCAAATGGAATTTCTTGTTTTAGTTTTTGGGGATTTACATACTAGTTTTCACAATGGTTATACTAGTTTACATTCCCAACTTTGTAGAAAGGTTCCTTTTTCCTTGCAGCTTTGCCAGCATTTGTTATGAATTGATTTTGTGAAGACAGTCATTTTTTCTAGAATGAGAAAGAATCTCAATGTTATTTAATTTGCACTTATTTAATGGCCAGAGATGTTGGATTTTTTTCATGTACTTAGTGGCTATCTATATTTCTTCTCAGAAGGATCTGCCAATTTCAGTTGCCCATGCCTTAGATGGGTCTTTTATGGGGGAGACTAAGTTTTTGAATTCTTTGCATATTCCAAACACTACCCCTCTAGCTGACCTTCTCAGACATGCACCCTTGTCATTCATTTTTTTGTTGTTGTTAAATGAAGAACAATGTCTTCCAGATGCAAGCAGGGAGATGTAGTTAAGCAAATAAAGGTAAACATGGAAAGATCGAGTTGGAAATGAAGATAGAAAATATTAATCAGGGGCCAGACAGAATCAACTTTCACACTAATGGCATTTATGAATCTTGGTGGTTGGTGGACAGGTTTACAGGATGGGAACTATGGACACAGTAATGTAGTGCCTGATAATAGGAGCCAGAGTCGAGGGAAAGAGAACAGATAAATTACTACCTGTTCAGATGGACTCAGTGTGCAAAGACAAGGACATCTGAGCTAAAGGAAATCCCACATAGATCAGGAGCAAGGTCTAAAAGTGGGGGGACAGCAAGAGAGATGCAGGACCCTTGGTTCTACTGCTTATAAAAGTAAATATGCTTGGAACAGCATTCAGTTATTGTTTCCTTGCACAAAAAGATTATTTTCTTTCTTCAATTTCAATATCTAGATGGTCACTTTGGAGGCATGAGGGAAGGAGTTGAAGACCTAGAGGAGGCTGGAAGTCAGAACTGCACCATGGGTCCAAATAAGAGATTCATGACAGGAGTTGTAGGGCTCCCTCTGTGAGGACAGTGGAATAGTCACCTGCAGCAGGGGAAAGTTGGCCAAAAGACTTGCATCTTCCTCTTCAACCATGTACAAAAGTTCAGTCAGAAGAATATCAGCCTTGCTCAGCTTGTTGCCAACAAGGTAGTCTTGTCCATGGTTCTTTAACACCTGCAGAATTTGAGAAGTCAGACTGAACACAGGCAGCACCAGAACCCCGGCTTCTCTCTGAGCCTCTCATCCCAGTCTACTTTATTTCTGCCTCCCTGATGAGTGTGGAGCTCCAGGCCTTTATCAGGGCACTGACTCATGAGAGAGGGTGAGAAGTGGGCACTACCACTCCTGTGGTACATCCCAGGCACCTCCTTCATTGTCATGCCTGTGCTGCCCTCCTTCTCCACATTTTTCACATGTGCCAAGGGCTCAGCTCCTGCTACACCACGTCTCCATCCTCCCACAACCCGAGAGGAGCAGCCCTGAATCCTTGGGATGCACAGCTCCCCTCTGCTCTCCATGTGGGCAGCAGCTCCAGCCTCGCAGCAGCACCTTTCACATGTGAGCAGACCACTTTAGTGCCTAGGTTCCTCCTTGTCTCTGTTCTCTTTATGTTCTGGTTGCCTCCCTGGGATCTGAGATAAACCTCAACTAACTCAAATTCATCATTTC
>PVLA01016977.1:0-18912 GCA_004027455.1 Hydrochoerus hydrochaeris
GGGGTTGCTGGAGGCCCTCTAGATAACCCCTTTGTGAGGACTGGTTGTGGGGTTTTGCCTTCTGTGAATAATGTGAGAGAAGTGAAAGAGCTCATGGAGGAGGATTTACAAAATTCCTGTGAGACAACTACCCTGAGACACTGGACAGGCAGCCAGAGACGGGCAACTAGGACCCATATGTTACGCCACCAGCCGCCTACGACAGGCACAGGACCAATTGCTGTCCTGCAGGCCCATGACGGGTAAGGCCTGGTTGGGTATATGTGAAGAGTCCTTGACCTAAGACAGGCGCTGTCCTCGCAGGGACTGCCACTCCCATAAATGATAAGAAAAGCAATGTAGGGAGCAGCCTAATAATCTCACACATCTCTTCCTCCTGTGGGCTTCCGGTCCTCCTGAGGGCGTCCGTCCGGTATGTCGGCTTGCACTTCCCGGGCTGACTAAATGTCAAGATTAAAATGTTAATTGATACCTATTGCCCTGAACCTGGGGCGCCTTCTGCTTGGAGTTGAGGTCAATTAACACCTATTGTTTGGGATTGTCCCTGCCTGGCCATGGGCCTGGGGTGTTTCCTGCTTGGGGCTGGGGGTTATTGCCAGGGTTGGCAAATATATATTCCAGCTTCTAAAAAATAAAGGCGGATTCAGATTCACTCACAGACTGGTGTGCAGTGTTTTCTGTCTCTCAATCGCCGACTCCCTGACCACCTTTGGGAAACCCTAGCCCTGCCGCAGCTGGACTCCGGCAAGGTCATCCTCTCAATCATATGAGGAGGCCGATGCCCAGCTTGGGGGCCTCTGTTAAGTGCCAACTTGGTGTTCTAGAAGCCTTTTTCCCTCCCTTTAATTGATATGCTTACAATACATAATAAATGCATTCACTCTAGCAAATTGGTACATGTAATCCTTTTTACTTCTAGAAGTTTTAACAAGACCATATCCTACTTTGAAAACCTTTTACTGACCTGGACTGGCTAAAGATGAGTGTTTTGGTTACTTTTTTCTTGTTGCTGGTACAAAATACCTGACACCCAAAATGAAGGAAGGAAGGGTTTAAAGCTCACTGTTTGTGGAGGTTTCAGTCCATAATCAGCTGGCTCCAAGGCAGGGTGGCATGCACTGGGGCAGCACTTCAAGGCAGCAGCCAGAGCAAAAGGATTTTAAAAATAATAATAATAAAACAAGCCTCTTCTCCTGGCTTATATTGTACACAGCCTCCAGCCCCCAGGGCAGGTGTAGCAGTGACACTATCTCCCTGCCCTCCTGTGCACAGGGTGAGGATATTTACAGAGTAAGAACCCTGGCTCCCTGCTGAGTCTCTCAGTTAAACTTCTAAACTGCTCAAGTTGACACAATGTATCAACCATAACAATGAGAAACAGTTTTATTTTGTAAGTCAGGAAGTACCAAGCTCCCTTTCAATCTGTTGACAAGCTGGTCAGTTCTTTCTTGAGTTTGTCCCTTCTTATTGCCACCTATCAAATGCAGCCAAGTCCACAAAGACAAATGAGCTGGTGCTGCCCGAGAGTCCTGGTGAGGCACAGTCACGTCCACAGAGCGGTTAGCAGGCTGCCACGGATGACAGAGGGAGTGGCACGCACACCCAGACAGAGGAGCTCCTTCAAACAGGAGCGGGAATCCATCTGCAAAGGGGCCCCGGAGGGGACGATGAGCGGCAGGAGGCAGGAAGAGGGCAGAGGCGCAGCAGGAGGGAGAGGCACGGACCTCCAGGAAGCCACTGCGTGTTCAAGCTAAGTGGGCCACATTCCCCAAGGGCGGGCCAAGCCTGAGCTGGAGGAGGCAGAGAAGCCCTGGCCACGGAGCTCGCCGGCTGAGCAGGAAGGATGAGTGAGCAGGAGCACAGACCCACAGAGCAGGTCCCACCCTGAGACGGGGCTTGCAGGAGAGTAGAAGAGTCTGAGCAAAGGAGGCAGGGAAGGGTCTTGGGGAGCAGATGCAGGGAGGCCGGATCCCAGGGGGACAGCATGCCATAGTCTGCACCGGAGCATCAGTGTGAAGGATCAGTGCGTAGGTGTACGCTGAACTTGACAGTGCTTTTGTGTGTGGCCCTGTGTAAATATGCACAAGTGAATATGATTGTGAACACGGATTTCTGTGCCTCTGTGCTTTGTGAGTGAATGCACATCTGTGAGAGCAAATGCATGTCCGGTTCTGCCTGTGCCTGTGCCTGTGCCTGTGCCTGTGCCTGCGTCTGTGTCTCTGCCTGTGTCTGTGTCTGTGTCTCTGTCTGTGCCTGTGTCTGTGCCTGTGCTTGTGTCTGTGCCTGTGCCTGTGCCTGTGTCTATGCCTGTGTCTGTGTCTGTGCCTGTGTTTCTGCCTGTGTTTCTGCCTGTGTCTGTGCCTGTGTCTCTGCCTGTGCCTGTGCCTGCGTCTGTGTCTCTGTCTGTGCCTGTGCCTGCGTCTGTGTCTCTGTCTGTGCCTGTGCCTGTGGGGGGGGGTCCCACTGTCAAGTGTATATTAACCCCCTCACTAGTTGCACTGCAGGGTAGAAATATAAGCCCTATGTTAAACAAAAAGATAAAAGTGAAAATGTCCTAGGGTCCCCAAGACTTGCTCTGGACAGAGTTACCCAGATACAGGAGCCACCATACCAATGAGGAAAGGGCCCCGACCCTCTTCTGGGGACTCAACCTGCCCTTCTCTCTGGCGCCTGCATCTGCCTGCAGAAGGCTGCATCTCCACCTTTCCTGACCTCTCTGGCCCAGACTGGACATCACCCTTGGCCTCCCAGACAGAGTCAGCATCAAGTCTGGATGCCCTGGAAGACTTTGGCTGGATCCTGAGAAAGGCTGTAGGGGCATAAAAGGAGGAAGAAAAACACAGCAGAGCAACTGTGAGCCCATGGCTGGGCCCTGGTGACGGGGCAAACCTGGGGTGGCCAGCACCTCTTTTCCCAAGCCGGCCTCACCCTTCCACTGCACAGAACTACTTTCCCTTGCTAGTGGACAGCACTCTGTGGGGCCCTGATTGAGGTTCCCACCTCCTCCCTGTGAGGATGACCACCACCCCAATACCCCCTCATCACTAGGGGTATTAGTGACTCATCCCTAGGATTCACCCCTTCTGGAGGCAGTGATGGGGGAAGAAAGTGAGAGGATACAAGAGACTGTTCCCATGGCATTGTCATGGGCATTTCAGAAAGAGATGAGGCAGGGCGAGTCCATGCTTCACCAAGTGCCGGCTGCTTAGGAGAACCATGGGCACAGGGTGGCCAGGCCACAGGATTGCAAAGCCCTCTGCAAGCTGTCGTGGAAAATCTCACAGACCTGAGCCGCATCTGCAGACCATCACCTACCAACAGCTCACCTCAGGCAAGGTGCTTAACTTCTCATCCTCAAAGCGGTTGCTGTAGCACTCAGTTCTGGCTGGGCTTGGAGGCAGATTAAATATTCCATGAACCTCTCCAGGGGAGGGACAGATACACAGCAAGTTGTGTTTCTTGCACCAGCTCCATTCACTATTGGGCCAGTTAGCAGTTTCTGGAAGCTCATGTGATTCATCTAAGGTCACCCAGCTGATGAGCAACAAAGATGGATTTGAAGACAGGTAGATCTTCCATCTCTGCTCATCTTCTTTCCTATCCCTGAGAAGGACCTTGAGGACAATTGGCAAGCATTGCAACCTGTTCATTCCACGTGTTTCCCAACAGAAGGAAAAGTCAGTGGATAATCACATCAGATGCTAAGCCGGCCAAAGGATTCTCCCTGACTCCATGGACCAAGTATGGAAAAGGTCGATATGGTAACTGTCTCTATGTTCACAGTGACTTGCTGTTGTCTCTCTTCTAATGGATTACTTTTCTGTGGTGCAAAAAAGCTCACCACAAACTTAGTTTCTTAACACTGCAGAAATGGAGCCTCCCACGGCTCAGGAGCTGGGTTATCCACTCCCCTGCCCAGCGTCTCTCACAGCTGCACTGAAGGTTTTGCTGTTGCCCGCACCATAGCTATGGCTTAGATGTTCCTGCATGCTCACGGGGAGAGAGAGCAGAACAGAACTCATCTCTGCAGTAGGACAGAGACCAGAGGCCCTAGAGGCCATTCCCTGCCACCCAGTCCTCTCCACAACTCAGCAATTCGCCTCTTGAAGGCCAAAATAGTATTGTTCCTTATGCCTGTGATGTAGGAGAATGAAACTCCCAACCTACTAGATGTCCAGAACAAGCTCATGTTCTCTAAAACTGAAGAATGAATTTCAGGAACAACAGAAGTTAAGAGCAGAATATATTTATTGAGCGAAAGAAAGCTCTGAGAGAGAGAGAGAGAAGAGGTCTCAAGTAGGTCGCCAAAGACTGTCTTTTCTAGGAACTTTTATAGAGGAAAACCACAAAGTGAGGCCACTCTAAGGTGGGGGGAGCATGGGAACTCACAAGGTGGCCATGAGGTGGGACAGAACTATGGTCAACCAGTAAGATTAATTGCTCAGGTAAAATTGATTAAATCAGGGGCAAATGGAGAAGTGAGTCACATAGCAAGTGGGAATGAATACAGTGACTCATCCTGTAGGATGAGCAGTTGACCTTATTGGTTGACTATAGTTCAGTCCCACCTAATGCCCACCTTGTGAGTTCCCATTTTGGACCTGCCTCATCTTATGGTTTTGCTCTATGAAATCCATAGAAAAGGTGGAGTCTTTAGCAACCCACTCTGGACCCCTTCTGTCTCTCTCAGGCAAAAGCTTTCTTTTGCTCAATAAATATATTCTGCTGTCAACCTCCATTGTTCCTAAAATTCACTCTTCAATTTTAGAGAACACAAACTTGTACCAAACATATAGTAGGTTGGGAGTTTCATTCCTCTATATTAATCTTAGAACTCTATCACCCCTCTCGTCTTTATTCTAACAGAATGTAAAATCTGCCAAAGGAAGGAAACTAGTGTTGTATACTAGCCAAGGACTCCTAAAACCAACTTCCTTTTAAAATGTTCCAAATGCAGGGGTTTTAGCTCAGCTGCGTAAGTGCCTGTTTGGCACACTGGAAGTCTTCAGTTTGATCCACAGTACCAAAAGAAGACCAAAAAAATCTTTGAAAATTAGTCTTTAGGGGTCAGGGATTTAGCTCAGTGGCGTAAGCGTCTGCCTGGCAAGCACCAGGTCGAGAGTTCAATCTGTGGGAAAGAAAGAACGAAAGAAAGAAAGAAAGAAAGAAAGAAAGAAAGAAAGAAAGAAAGAAAGAAAGAAAGAAAGAAAGAAAGAGAGAGAGAGAGAGAAAGGAAAGAAAGAAAGAAAGAAAGAAAGAAAGAAAGAAAGAAAGAAAGAGGAGAGAAAGAGAGAAGGAAAGGAAGGAAGAGGGCACTTTATTTAGGGCTGGGGATTTAGCTCAGTGACTCAAGTGCTTGCCTAGTAATTGCAAGGTGGTGAGTTCGATCCCCAGTGTCAAAAAAAAAAAATTGTAAAATGTTCCAAGCCAGTAGCATTTTATATCCCTACTGGGTTTCTTTGTTTACTGGACTGTGCCATGGTGATTAAGTTGTGATTAAGTTAACTTCAAGTTTAGACACAGTGGCATATTTGTAACATAATAGCATTGGTGTCCTTGAAGGGGTTGGTGAGATGCTCAGACCTGGGCAGTCCAGCTCCAGCTCTGAGGCCTGGCTCCTCACTGCAGGAGTCAGTGTCCTCCACTGGCCTGATGGCAAGAGAAGATCTGATGTCTGATGGACATCCCAGAGGAAAGCAGGTTCCTGCGGCAGGGATATCCTGCAGATCTCTCCCATCGGTGCCAATTTCTCTGCCCCTCTCTCCACCAGCGCCACCTCCTGGTTCTCTTACACACTGCAGGGTGGCCTCCTCAGCATCCATTTTAACAATGCAACAGACTGAATTTTTACCTGTCATGTGGGGAAGAAATAAAATCATTAATGTAAAATGTCCTTAAGAGGCAGAATTTACATTGTACGTCTACTTCTGGTCGCCCTCAGCAACACAACTGATTAATATTCCCATGAATAAATACTCTTCTTCCTTCATTTTGCACAATTTCCTGGGGCAAGAGCTTTGACTGAGACAACTCTGGCCACAGGAGCTGAGCAGTTGTGCGAATCACCGGGACCCCACAACCCACATCTGCTTGCCTCTGTGGAGTCCTCACTCAGTCCCAGTGTAGCCCAGCTGAGAACTGTGATCCCACCCTTTTAGATTAGTTACCAGGTTCATGGGCCCTGGGAAAGCGCCCCAAGGTACTGCTGGCAGGGTGCTAGTGTGGATGTGTCACATCTCCACGCTCCCCTTCTACTTACACTGAAGAACACACGTTCCTACCCCAGAGTTCTGTTTCCACCTTCTGTTGCCATGGACTTTTTAGATGGCCCGCTTCTTGAAGAAAGATGCACGGGCCGCCGCAGGCATCCCACACACAGCCTGAGAAGCAGATGGCGTCTTCCATCAGTGGGGAGTGGAGACCAAGACACAGACAGAGACAGAGGGACAGAGAGAGGATGGAGGAGCGCTACCCTGCAAGCCTCGTGCCTGCCCGGCATCCAGGGGTAATGACTGTCCCTGTGTGTCCTGGACTGAGGGAAATCACAGCACTTCCAGTACTGAAACCAGGTAGGCAGGGGACAAACACAGAGGAGCACATGCTCATGCTGCTGAGCTTCACGGGGTCTGTGCCCCTCTCCACCCCAGCTCCTGAGTGGTCCCTGATGTCCTGGTCACTGGCACAGAGGTGGATATGTGACTTAACCAGGTTTGACCCGAGGGATCTGAGAACTTGGACTTGAGTAGCAGAGCAGCAGGGCCCTCTCCTGCCGAGGGGCCTCCAGGAGATGCAGAGTGAAGGCGCGCTGCCGGAAGCCAGGGCAGCCAGGTCACTACCTGAAGAAGCTACAGAAGCAAAGAGGTGGAGAGTAAGTGGAGGCCCACTCCACCCCGAAACTGCCCGACCTTACCCCAAAGCCTCTCCGCTCTGGCGCAGACTTCTGTTTTCCTGACAGCGCCTCACAAAGTTCAGCACCTCAGCAGCAGGGTCCTCACATCCAGCCTGAGCTGGAAATGCTGAAGGCGGCCTCAGTGATTGGTTCCAACAGGCGCTGCTGGTGCCCTGTGTTTCTGATTCCTCAGAGTCGCCTGAGGAACTTAGGAAAATGCAGATTTCGGGGCCTACCCTCCCTTGCTTCCACGCTCAGCTAAGCCTCAAGAACACGTGCCCGACAGGTGCTACTGGGGCTGCTGATTTGGGCACATTTGGGGAACCACAGCCTTAAAGGAATGAAGCCATGTATGTACTCGTGGATCTAATGAGGAATCGTTTATTGGATCTAGTTATTCCTAACAAAAGCACCCAAAAGCAAAGTTTTATCTAGGCGCCCATGAGGATGGAACTTCAGTGTTCAAAGCACTTGTAACTATTCCCAGTCGTCTACTTCCTGGTCCTTTTCCTTCATCAGTGCTTTTGCCCCCATCCTCACCTGGCAAGAGGCCAGTAGGTCTTTGTAGCATCACTTAGGACAGCTGGGATCCTTGTACCTCTCCAAAATGAAGGTATGATCTTCAGTTTTCTGCTTCTTCTCTTAGAAATACAAATCCCTGCTTGTAAATTCTCCCTGACAATTGTGAGTGGCCCTACCCAATCAGCGGACCACATTAAGAGCAAGACTGAGGTTTCCTGAAGAAGAGATTCCGAGTCAAGTCTCCCTGAGTTTGCTGCTCAGCATCCTACCTAATGGACTTCAGTTTGCCGGTCTGTGTGACCAAGTGAGCCTATGTACAGATCTCAGCTTGCAGTGGGTTTATACCCTAGTAACCCCACCATAAATGGAAACTACTGTAAACTGAAATGCATTTAATACACCTAACCTACCAGTGGCTGCTGCCAATACCAGATGTGTAAAAGTTCTTGTTTTCACTCATGGAGGTGACCTGCAGGTTGCCCTCCTCAAAAGAAGAGGACATGTGCTGCAGAGAGAAATCCCAGGTACCTGTCAAGGACAGGAGTGACATTTGTCAGCCACAGACGGCTTGCTCTCTGGAGATTGTCTTCCAGGGTGGCCTCCTGGCTCCCTTTCCCATTGCTGGGGAAAGTCCACATTCTCTGTGTCATGGGCTGTTTTCTCCTGAAGTTCACACCTTGAAGCCCTAGCCCTGGTTCCTTAGAATGAGACTGTTCTGGGAGATATGCCCCTAAAAGCAGCCCTCTGATCCCCTGCACTGGTTTCTGACCTCCGAGTCTTGGCAGCACAGAGACCCCAAGCCCGACAGCCGTGGAGGGCTCTCATGTATGCCCTGTCAGCCAATTTCACAGCCAAACATAGCTCCCAGTGGAATTACCCTTTTCAAATTAAACCCACTCCTGAACTTTAGGACACACTGGGGTTCTTCTGGGGATAAGGAATCCAGACACAGACTCAGAGGTGTTCCTCGGCCCCTTTCTTGACAGCAAGATGGTGATGCCTCCTCCAGTAGAGCAGCTCTCTCAGGATGCCTGAGAACGTGGAGCTGGGCCCCTCCTTGGGCCTTTTCCTGTGCTGGCCTCTGTCTCTAGAAAGCTTTCTATCCCTCCTTCCCCAGTTTAAGTCCTCTTTTATCTCCAGAGAACGACTAGTACCCCACAACCTCCAGAAGACTTCCCAAAGCCCACAAGTCCTCACTAATCTCCTGAGCTCTGTAGGGACACCTACCAGCTGGTTGATATAAGAGCCAGGGTGACCTCTAACTGCTCCACAGTTGTGCACTTTTTCACTCTGACCAGCTGCATTGTGAGGCCTGTTACTCACAATCCCAAGGCTTCCTCCATCTGGAGTCAGGCTCTCTCTGGCCTTATCTACAAGTCTGCCCCACCTGACCTCCCTATTCCCAGCTGCAGTATGTATTGTGCTTACCCTCGCCGCCCAATCCACCTTCAGATGGTAACTGTCTCCACTCTACAACCTGGGGAGCTTTAGCTCCCGACCACTGCATAGTTGTGTCAAATCCTCCTTGTGTCACAACAAAGGACTCTGCTGGCTTGTCGGAGCTAGAGTTGACAGACACAAGATTCTTTGTGTCCAGGACAGCATCATATCATCTCTCCCATGCACAGTAGTACATATTCCCAGACAGAGTGCACTGGCGTAAAGAAGAGGAAAAGAGACGGAACTTTATTAAATATCGAAACAGCACTCTTGATGGCCCACCTGGCTGCTATGCCAGTCAGTGCCCCTGACTCAGAGCTGCTCCCTACCCAGAGCATTGCCCTTGCCTGGGAAGTCACACCTCCCTCAGGCAACCTGCAAGCTGATGGAGGCTGGGAACTAACTGTTAGTCCCCACCCTTTGAGATTGGACAGCTCCATGGTGCCATCACATCCTGAATCCCCATGGGAACAGGCAGGGCCTGGCAGCAGCTGAAGACTTGTCCATGCTTAGCTTCCCCCAGCCACATCCTGCTTCCTTGACCCTCCCCAGGGCACTCTCCCAAAAAGTCACTCACACAGAAAGCCACTGACTTTCCTCTAGGGTAGACTCGCACCAGACATCTGCTAGGCAGGACTCCTACAGCCACTTCTCACATACTGGTTTATCATTCTTCTCATCATCGCCTCTTCCAGGGAGAATCAGGGCTGGGAGTTCATGCCACCAGGAGTCAAACAGTGTTAGCCTGCAAATCCACCCTCAGTCAACCTGTCAGTCACCGTAAGGGGAACTGAAGCTAGTTTAAGAGATGAGATCTCAAAAAGCTTTTCTCTCACGCACTTTTCTGAAAAAAAAAAAAAAGGTTCCTGAGGGCATATTGCAGAAATACATATGGATTAACAATCCAGAAGATTAAAAAATGATCTAACCAAAGAAAGCATGGGAAGAAATTCTAGGCTGACAATCTACGCAGCAATGTGGAGAGCAGTCGGTTCTAATGAGCCCACTCACTAAAAGGAATGCTTGAAAATCCAGATTTCCTTAGAGATTTCAGATGTCATATGCTTACAACGAAGAAATCAAAAAGACTGGGGCTAGAGCTTTAATGTCCTCACTGTCATAGTTTGGATCTACAACATGAGCCAAAAGTTTCATGTGTTGATTGCTTGGTCCCCAGTGCAATAGTGTTTGGAAGTTGGGTAAGTGGTCGGATCATGAGAGTTCTGATCTCTTCAGCAGAGTCATCCATTGATGGGCTCATAATTTAATAGACTATTGAGAGGGGATGGAATCTCTAGAAGTGGGGCTTAGCTGGAAGAAATGGGTCAATGGGGTTGTGCTCTGGAAGGGTGAGCCTGTTCCCAGCCACTTGAGCTCTCTCCGTCCCTTCCTGTCTACCATGAAGTGAGCACCTCTGCTCCAACACACATGATCCTCACCATGATGGTCTGACTCACCACAAGATCAAAAGCAATGGGGCCATGGACTGAAACCTCTGAATCGTAAACCAAAATAAACCTTTCCTCTTCTAAGTTGTTCTCAGGTGTTTTGTCCCAACCTTAGAAAGCTAACGCATCCACTGAGGCAGGAAAAAAAGATTGTGGATTCCACCATTGGAACATTGCTAGGCATTGGACTCTCCCTGCTTAGAGTCAGAACACACCAAGGGCTACACCTCCAATAAGATGGGAATAGGACGAGAATTGGGGAGCTCTTACAGGGCCCAGGGTAATTAAAATAATTTTTCTGTCTTCATCTTCTGGAGGTATTGGAGAGATTCTCCTATTCTATCCTTATGTCCTACGTGGGCTTAATTTTCAAACATACACCACTTGCCTAATACAGGAATCCCTCGTTGAGTAAATTAACTGGAAATTTTGTCCAGGAGCAGAGAAAGCCAGAAGGAGATAGCAATGATCACCAGCTAGTTTTCACAAGAACCCCATGGTGGGGAGATGATGGCAGACTCTGCAGCCAACATCATTCAAAAGTTTTTTTAAAAAAACTACAAAGGACCAATTCACCACAAATAAGAATTAACAGACATGATAAACCAGCACGACTGAGACTAAGGATAATAGAAAACTTAGAAATTTACAGTAAAGTAGATATGATAAAAGAGCTAAAGAGATTTAAAAAGGTATAAATCACAAGATCAAATGAGGAGATTTGAATCTATTAAAAACTCTAGAAATTGAATATATTGCCATTAAATTTAAAAACTCACAACTCAAAAGAGTGGTGGTGAACTAAAAGAAAGGGCTGAAGAAATTAATCAGCATGAAGCACAGAGAGGCAATGAGAGGGGCATAAAAGAAAAAGTGGGTCACAGAGGGGAACATAAAAAGGCCCAATATTTGTAAAATTTGCATCTATTTTATTATTACATAAAACACCTAATACTTGTATATGCATATATATGCATGAATGCGTGTATACATACAAGAGTGTTTGTGTGTAAATATATCATATTTTTGTATGTATATTTATTACATATTTTTTACCAGGAAGATAAACAATTTATAAGCTTTTTTTTTTACCAAAAACATAGCCACAAAATATATTAAGTGGGGGGTTGTGGATTTAGCTCAGTGGCATAAGCGCCTGCCTTGTAAGTGCGCAGTCATGAGTTCGATCCCTGGTATCGATTAAAAAAAAATATATATATATATATATATATATATATATATATATATATATCAAGTATTCTATTCTTTCAATGAACATAATTAAAAGAAAAATAAGATACCCACAGTTTATAGAAAGAAATTTTAATAACTCTTCCACAGTAATAAAAAAGTAGACAAAAATTATAAAGATATAGACCTATGGACATAGGGAACCTAGCATCCAGCAAATAGGAAATATGCCTCTTTACTGCACACATCAGAGATTTCCAAAAATGACAAAGGACTTAAGAGGAAGAATCCACAAGATGATAGACAATTCATGTAAAAAGAGAAGTTATCAACAACAAAGTAACCACCAAAGCCACATCTTAGGAAATTATATCTATACAGATAGATAAATATGTAAATATACATATTTACCTCAGGGTCCCACACCTTGCCTGTGGGCTTCCATTCTAAATTTACACCATCAGTGATAGTGCACCTGCTGTGTGTTGACCCAGGACTACATTCTTCCCATGTTACCCCATCCCAATTCTCATTCTCACAAAAACTCTGGAAGGTAAGTGGGATATTGGAACAGGAAAAAGTGTGTTTCACATCAATCCCAAACCCAATCTCCTAAATGTATCTAACCCATCAATACAACATAATCACAAAATATAAAATGCTGGAAATATTAATCCTGCATAAGAAACAAACAATATGATTATTGTCAAATAATTGCTTTTTATTTCTAATGGGATTTTCCAAAGCCAGCAAAACCTAGAGTAGATTCCCTTTGTTGACACTTGTGGATCTTCAAAAGTCTATCTACCAGCAATCTCTGAGTTCCATCTTATTCTTGTCCTCATCAGCATCTGTTAATTTGGGGGGTTTTTTATATTACCTGTATCAAACTGTGAGACAGTATTTCACTATATTTTGCATTGAACTCCACTAATAGGCAAAATTAATACATATTAGCTAAAGATTTTAATGTTGGAATTAAAAAGTATATCAGAAATGCCAAAGATATATCATTTGCGTTTGAAAGTAAAACATAGCTCAAAACTTTTTCCTCATAAGGGTTTTTTTCAAAATTTAAGAATAATTAAGTCAACCCATGCCTTCCTGTGAGTCAGCAGCAGCCACAGGGAACAGGAAGAGAATCAAGAAGCCAAACCGCACCCTCCAGTGAGCCAGCAGCAGCCACAGGGAATGGGAAGGAAGTCAAGGAGCCAAGCCACTCCTTCTCCTGAGCCAGAGGCTGCCATGCAGAACAGGACAAGAATCAAGAAGCAAACCACACCCTCCAGTGAGCCAGCCAGCACACAGGATGGGAGGCAAGAAGAGAAACACCCCTCCCTCATCCCAAGAGACTGGCAGATTTGAAGGAACTCAGGCTGAGATGATAGTGACTAAAGTAAGAAAAAAATAATAATAACAACACTTGTATTGTTTGATCAGCTTTGCAGACCAAAAGCTGGTAGTCTGAGCACCTATTTGGAGGATAACAATATGCATTATAGTAATTGTGGGGGATTTCCTTCTGTCTTGCTTTTGAAATCCAATGTTTTGTTCCATCTTGTCTTGTTTTATTCCTGTGTCCAGTAACCTGAGAAACTATTTTGAAGATAACAACATGCAGCATAACAACCATTGTTAAATTCCTATCATCTTGTTTTAAAAACCTATATCGCTACTGTTTCTTGCCATTGCTGTTGTTGTTTTACTTTTGTTGTTGGTTTCTTTCTCTTTAAAATAAAAAATAAAAATAAAAGAATAATTAAGCAGAAGGGGCCAAGAGAAGGAGAGAAAGAAGATAAATGAGGGTAGAAGGGGAGATGGATATGATCAAATCACAATACGTGTATGTCTGGAACTGTCAGAGTGAAACATTTTAATTTATACAATTAATGTGCATTCATAACTATAATTTGGCAAAACAAATTGACCACTGTCTAAGTTGCTTTCTCATTGCTGGAACAAAATACCCAACACCTGCAAGTTAAAGAAGAAAAGGTTTATAGAGGTTCAGTCCATAGTTGACTGGCTCCAAGGTAGAGTGGCATGGCAAAGAAGAATGGCACAAAAGATACAGTCCATGGCATAGATAACAGGAAGCAGAGGGATATCACAGGAGAAAGGAGAGAAAGCTCTTTCTAGGCCATACCCTCAGGTACCTGCTTTCTCCAACCACACTTCCTCTCCCATCACATTTAGCTATAAACTCATCAGTGGACTAATGCACAGGTGAGTACCATGTCCTGCCCCTGTGATTTAATCACTTCCTAGAAACTTCACCAATGAATGCATGAGGGTTTGTGGGATGCATCCAGGTATAAACCATAACAACCATGATGGAAGCATTTATATCGTAGAAATTGGCCCCAAAAAGGACATAACTTACATAGAGAGTAGAGACCAAATCTTGAGTTTCTATATGACATATAGTCTTGTTAGCATCCTTCAGAGAAAGCTATAGAACATTTTTAGCACATCAGTGAACTCCCTTGGGCCCTACCCAGTTAGTACTCACTCCTACCCCTCAATAGGAATTTGCTATAGATTGAGTTGTGCATACTCCAAAATTCATGTATCAGTGACCTAATTCCCAATATGACTATTTGGATGCTTTAAGAAAGTAATTAAGACTAATTGAGGTAATAAGTATGATGCCCTAATCCAATAGGATTAGTGCCTTTATAGGAAGAGAGAGAGACCTCTCCCACATGCACACAGCAAGGAAAGACCATGTGGGGCACGTTGCTGCTTAAACAGCCCGTGGCATTTGTTACAGCCAGCTAATGCAGGGCCTGTATCAGGCCAGTTTGCTAGTTTGGACCTCCCTGTCCACGCAGGATTTGGCCCTCACTGAGGAGATGAAAGACCCAGCGGAGTCATGGAAGCTCGTCAAACATCATCTCTTTCTCTGTTGGCCTGGGACCTGCAACCCTTGCAGTATCTGAGTGGAGCTGAGTAGAGAAGCAGATGGTTTTCAAAACGGACAGCTGGAGGAGCAGAGCTGAGGACACCTCTGCAGACACCTGCCCCCATCTGTTCCAACTCGGGCCAGAACGGGGACCAAATGCACTCTATGGAGAGACCCGCAGGTTTGCTTTATTTTTAGATAATTTCTCACTTTCTTTCTCCTGTGGCCAGTCCTGACAGTAGGAGAGAGGTGTGTGGGTCGAGGACAGCTAAAATAAATCTTTAATTAGTTGTTAAATCCATTCCAGAAATATGACAGAATTTATTTGGCTAGGAAACAGGATTCTAGGTTCACACATGAGAAATTTAGTATTTTTAACATGAAGCTAAGAGAGGAAGCTCTTTCAAGATAAAGATCACAAGAAATTCAAACTTTCTTTTCCTTAATTTTAAAGCAGTGGAAGCATGATTAATGCAAGGAGAGCCACTTGAAAGGGAAAGAAATAAACCATAAAATACCAGATAAAATACTTTTACAAGGTTCTTTCATGCCTTTGAATGCTGAGAATCAACATGGCGGAGCCCTACCCTGTGGTGTAAGGAGCCTTGAGCTCACACACTAGAGGATGGCTGTGTGATCTTGTGTTGCCTGCCTCCAGCCCTGACTCTGCTCTCTGGCAAGAGGAGCTAGGGTTTATTGGGTTCATTCACTGATGCCCACTGGGTCCCACCTTGTTGTTATGCTGTTGAACTCTGTGGACACAGTGATCAGCTGATAGAGCACCCTGTGCTCCTTGACTCCAGACACCAACAACCCACAGAGCAGCCAGTTACAAAGGCAAACATGAGGGGAGTGTGAGGAGCCCATAGGAGGACTGCTACCCCCAAGACCAAAGTCAGGGAAGGTCATGGAAATGTAGTTCCTGGCTGTTGGGAAGACAGGAAGTCAAGCAGAGGAAGAAAGGCATGGAAAGGAGAGGCCTGGAGATAGCATTAGAGACACAAGGAGGGCCAAGTTATAGGAATGCATAGGAGGCTACAGTGCCTGAAATTTGTTACCCAGACAAGGCAACTCCAGAGCAGACTGAAGCAGAGGTGGAGCAGCGTCTGATTTGCACTCCAAAGGAGAAGTGAGAGGGTAGGAAGAATGAATAATGGTACCTCGGTGGCTGGTCATTACCAAGAAAGAGAATCTGAGCCAAGGAACAGGTGTGGTGGGGTGAGGCAGGGAGGTAATAAGCTTCATTCCGAGGATATGGACACTAGCTGGGATATAGCTCAGTGGCATCGTGACTGCCTGACAAGGGCCAGGTCCTGAGTTTGATATCCAGTACCAAAACAAACAAGCAAAAAACCATCAACAACGAAGAATACAGACACTGGCTTTTAAGAGACATCCACACAGCAGTGCCCTGGACACAACTGCATGCCTAATTCTAAACCAAGAGCAGGCACTCTGGGCAGCAAAGGCAGGGCTCGTCAGTCCTTAGCGGGACATGTGTGCAAAGTCTCTCAGCAGTAACTTCTGATGGAGGCCATCAGACATCCGTGTCACACCTTTGGGTCTCCCTCTCCCCACTTTCTCCATCAACTGAGAACCCCAGGGACTCCCTCAGATCAAAAGCCAGACAATGTACTTCTAGGAAATGCAGCAACAACCATGGATGTAGCCATGCTATACCTGCGACACCTTGGCCAACCGTGGCTCCCAGCTCCTGAGCAGTCACAGCGACACTGCAGCACAGTCCTGTGGGGAGGCCTGTCAGCACTCCGAAGGTGGCCCATGCAACTGGCCACCCTCAGTCCCAGAGGCCCCTGGCTTGGGGGCCTCTCCTGCCCCCGTAGTCTTTGTGTCTCCATCAGAGCTCCATCCTCGGCCACCCATGAAGTGCACAGAAGCACCCTTTTCCTTACACCACCGGCCCCCAAAACATACCCATGCCTCCCCTCCCTCAAAAACAGTTTAATTACCTCTACGGCTTACAATGGGTGAATTAGATTTATTTCTCCAATAAACCAATAAATCACATAGTACGAAGCCCTCACAATTTAAAATTCTAAAAGTACAGAAGATGAGGATGAGTCTTTCTCCCTATTCTTGTCCTCTAGTTACCCAGTCCCAACCCAGGCACCCATGATGAGTGACTCTTGCACACCCACAGAAGGCCTTTCTGGCCATCTATGGTCATGTTTGCACACATTCCGCCATGGCAGGGGGGCAAACCCTGATCTTCTTGTGATTAATGGGGTGGTTTGGAGAGCATTTCCAGTTAGTGCTGAGAGAGTTCTCATTCTTCTGGAGGCATGCTGTGTGCTGTGCACACTGTCATAACTTACCTCCCTGTCTCTGCTGGAGAACTTTTGGTGCACACAACTCATTTTACTGTTATCAATGAGGTTGTGTTTAATAATGCTTTGCAGATGTCCTCTCCTACCACCACAGGTGAAAAACCTCTCAGACCATGCTCTAGAAATGAAGAGTGTGTGGACGTGTTACCATCTGTCAAAGCCACCCCCAAGAGATGGGTCCGCAGTCCTTCTCTTCTTATGACAGAAGAAAATAATAAAATAAAAGTGAAGTGTTGTCAGAGAAAAGATGACAAATGACCAGTGTCAAAATGGCACTTGTGTTCCAATTTCCCAAAGTAAGCAGGAGTTAAATAAGGGGAAGAAGAGAAACCAATGGACAAGGCAGGTCAGGTTGCCTGGAAAGCAGATTCTGAGACACACACTGAGTGAGATGTTTATTGCAGAGCTGTTTTTGGAATCCACACCCATGGAAGAAAAGAGATGGGAGCAGCAGTAGAAAGAGGGATTTTGCATGCCCATTTGGATCAACACTGTGGTACTCTGAGCTGAAATTATTGGACAAGTATTTTCTGCATCAGGCTGAAATGACTGGGCTTTGAGAACCCTGCCTGGATCAGACACAGAAGTGAGCCTCCCAGCTAAGGAGGCTCTGCAGTTGAGGAAATCCCTGAAGATAGCCACAGGCCTTATAGCAACACACTCACAGCACCGTGGGTTTCTTGTTCGGCCCCATCTTCATCTTCACCTCAGAGGACAGAACCTCGGGAAATAACAGCAGTTCCTAGAAAAATGGACTAGAAATTGTCCGAGAAACATTGTTTTGCAGGTAAAGATGTAGAACACCAAGGGAGCCCACAGCTAGGTAAAACAGAAGGTGAGGTCTTCTCCTAAAAGAGAGGTGGTGCCGGCTTGTCTGAGCGATCAGGCTATGGACTCCAAAATGTAACTACAGAGTTTCAATCCTACATAAACTAGCTATTCCATGGACAGGTTAGCTGTATGCTAATTCTTTCCACCTTTATTGCTTCTCACTCCACCCCATATCCTTGAGCTGCTGGTGTCCCTGGTACTGCTTGGAACCACACTCACACCACCCCGTGTCCATGACCTACTATTCATGGTGTCCTTGCAACCACCATTCACCCCACTCCTGGTCAAAACTATGTCTACTATGCAGCTTGAAACCAACAACCTGTAACTCTACTAGTCTTTGTGGAGTTTGTCACTCTTCACCCATTCTCAGCACTTAAGTCCTAAAAGGAGGGAAAGTTACACAGAGTGGAGGGAAAAATAAATAGGGCAGTAAATAGAACTTGCCTTGCAAGTTGTGTGAGATTTGGCAAAGAAAAGATATAAAGCCCCTGGCACACAGAAGGGGATTGCAGCCACTCTTGTTTTAACTGTGGTTAGGAGGAAAGATGACTTCAAAACTTGAAAACTCCACTTTTGCGTAGACAAGGTGGCAGCCAGCCAAGGTCTCAACGTTCCTTTCTTCCTCTGTCTGCCCATCTCTTCTGTTTTTCCTGCTCTTTCCCCAGTCTTTCTTCTCATCAGTCTGCTCAGCAAATCCATTGCTGCCATTTTTCCTTCACTCTATTTCCCCTCCTCCTCCTGTCACTCCACTATACCTGAATCTTAAACTTGTTAGGAAGTCAGTAAAACAGCTATGAGGGCCACTACTGTTCTGTGGCTCCTCTCTCCTTGTGCTGTCCACACTACCCCACCACCTGGCTACATCCCAAAGGTTGTGCTCTCAGCCAATCCACAGTTCTGCAGGGATTGTAGAGATTCTGATATCAAAAAAAAAAAAAATCTGTGAGAGCAATGGGCTTTTTGATCTTTCTTTTTAAATAGGAAGATTTTCTATTTAAGCCATATACCCATGCTCAAGTGTACATAAGAGCCCTTACACAAATGTGTATGTGAGCGTGCAAGCAGACAGAGAAATGCATTCCCATGAGACTGAGAGAAGTTTGCAAGAGACCTTAGGTCTTTCACAAAGCTGATATTGCGGCGCCCTTTTCTGTCCATGCTGCGTCCTAGTCCATCCACACCTTGTGACAATCGCTTCTCCAGGAAAAGGACACCGCATGTGGGAATTGGGCGCGGGGATCTTGGAATGTTTTGTACTGATAATTGTAATTTGTGTAGTTCACATGTGTATGTTTTTATGTAATGCTCAATATGGAGTCGAGGGTGGAGACTCCA
>PVLA01016978.1:0-18905 GCA_004027455.1 Hydrochoerus hydrochaeris
CATCTGTCTGTCTGTCTTTCAAGACAGTTTCACTATGTAGCCCAGGCTGGCCTCAAACTCACAACAGTCCTCCTGCCTCAGCCTCCCTGAGTGCTGGGATTACAGGTGTGGGCTTTAAAACTGGACAAAGACCTTTCAATTCTATGCAGTATTTTACCCTCCCCCCAACAGTAGGACAAACACTTTTGCCATAATAGCCAAATGGTTTTAGTGCCCAAGGATAAGAGAAAATGTCTGAATAGAAAGCTAAGTATATATAGTGTTGCTGTAGCTTAGTGGTTGAAAGGGTACATTTTTGAGTCAGAAAAAAATTGGGTTTAAACCTAAGTCCTTCATTTACTATTATCTAAAGATACTATTTTACTTTTTTTTTTTTAGTATCAGGGATTGAACTAATGACTTCACATTTGCCAGGCAGGCGCTTACACTTGCTGAGCTAAATCCCCAGCCCTTAAAGATACTGTTTTAAGAATGTTTATTAACATCAGCAAGAATTGATTTCTTCACTTATAAAATGAGTAACTAAATTTTTAAAATGAGAATTAAACTAGTTAATATATGAAGCATTGTGTGTGCTTTCCGTGTTGCAAACCTGTAAGTGGTAGTTATGTTTAACTTCAGAAATCTTGTTCAGAGGGAAAACAACATGATATTGGATGGGAGGTTAGTACAATTCAGGGTGTTATAATGTGTTTATTTCAAGTTATAAGGGAAAAAGAATGTTTCTGACATAAGGAGATAGGAAATAAACGTTAATATGAGGTAGAGAATAAATTAGAATAGGAACCATAATAGTCTTGTAGAAGTTTGGCTTTCTGGCAGCCTAAAGGTGGATCTAGTTCTGACAGTCTGGAAAATCCTAACAGAAATACTTATATACTTAACCACGTTTCCTCTCAGTTCATTTTTATTGCTAAGAAAGTCAAGATGAAGCTGGTTCATATTATTTTAATTCATAAGTGAGAGATGAAAGGGTAGTCTTGATTTTTTTCCCTTTTTTTATTCAGGTGGTGAATGGAAAACTCGCTATGAGGCACAACTTGAATTGAATGATCAGCTACAAAAACAAATTGTATCCTTGGAAGAGAAAATGAAAAGAATCCGTGGAAATCCTTCAGGTACAAAAGCAATTGTATGTGTGTTATATGTTGGGTTAAAACTGATGCGATATCACTTATTTATGTTTGCTTTATTATAGACAGACTATCTTCTATTCGTGTTTATGAGCGAATGCCAGTGGTAAGTAGCAGTTAAGCAAAGAGAATAACTCAAGAAAATTATGTACATTTTTCCCCAGATAGATTCCAAACAAAAGTTTAGGGATTGAGGCAAGATCCAAATAAAATATTTTCAGGGATGCTGTTCCTTGCATATGAAGAATACAATAACAAGACCATCAGGTTAGTCTTTCCCTTATAAAATGGAGCATGGATTCTGGTATAGGTACAAATACACAAAAGGGAAGAAAAAGAATCTTAGTGGTCAGGCTGTCTGGAAATATGAGAGTCTATTCCTTGCAATCTGAAGAAACCTGTATAATACAAAGTATGTATCTTTTTATATTCTACATATTTAATTTGTGCCCCTCTACTCTCTGGGTAGTATATACATGTATACACACATGTACATATACACATATATGTATACATATATATACACTCATATACAAATACATTAAAAATGTATAAAATCCAATAGAGAACTCATAAAATTACCCACAATGGACAAGTACCCTCATAGGGTGACCTGTCTGTTTTTCCTTCTGACTACCCTTAGTGACATCTTTCCTCTTTTTGACAGTACATTTTTATCTCTGATAAATTACTTACATTTATATGCCTTATATGCTTTTCATTTATTCAAATTTATTCTTTAAAATATGGATAAAGCTTGTGAAATACCATATATTTTTTAAAACAAGAAACAGCAGTTGAATTTGGAGGATTTAACATAATACTAAATTTTTAATCATTAAACATTCTTAATCATATACATTAATTTCACATCCTTTATCTCAGTCTGGCAACAATTCCATAACGTTTCATGTTATTCCTTTAATGCATGTGACACTGAGCTAAAAGAGATGAGAGTACTATGTTTGCTCAGGCTCACACAGCCTGCAATTGTGGAGTCAAAGTCTCTCTCTAAATACAACTTGCACCCATTTCACTACACAAGAAGGTTGTATCAGTAGCCTGATATGACATTGTGAAGTACTTCGTTGCATATCTAAGGAATATTTAGCTGATTTTTAACTGCTACCTGAAACTTATACTCTGTAATACTTTCATATTGGTAAGAAAAAATTTTCATGTGGATTTGTGTTATTACTGAAAAAAATGTTTTCTAACAGATTTAGATTCAAAGACTATTATTATCTTCAGTAAAGGACTAAGGACATAAAGAACAACCAGTAGTGAGGCAACATAGCAGGAAGAGAATGAAGATTCAGAATAAAACTGATGCTTTCTGTTCTGTGAACAGATGCCCTGCACAATTTTTTAGGTTTTGTTAAACG
The DNA here is from genome assembly GCA_004027455.1 of Hydrochoerus hydrochaeris. Lineage (NCBI taxonomy): Eukaryota > Metazoa > Chordata > Mammalia > Rodentia > Hydrochaeridae > Hydrochoerus > Hydrochoerus hydrochaeris. Next base: position 2,519 of record PVLA01016978.1, read on the forward strand.
GTGAAATGCGGAAGGGGTTTTCTGAGCAGCAGGAGTTGGGAGTCTAGCCAAAAGATTATAATGCAGTATGTGGCCAACTTCTGAGTAAAATCACTGGCATTCAAGAGCCTTTAGTCAAGAGAGTTCTCATATCTAAGTACAGAAGATAATACTGTCTTCTTCTTTGACGTAAATAATTTTTGTGAAATACATATGTATAATATCCATGTATAAAAACATTTTAAATTTCATTTGAAGTTGATAGAGAAAAGGGCTTAAATTAGTTGCTTTTTTAGGGTAGACTGTGAATTCATACCATTTGTAAATTTTCTAACTTCCTATCATTGCTGGGATTATTCAGTTTTTAGAGTTAACCTATACTGACATACTTGAAAGACTGATTTCAGCTTGTACACTAATTTTGAGTAACTGCAGACTATAGGCTTACTTAGGAGTAACCAAAGGAATTGTTAAAAAGTTATTCATGTAAATAAGAGTGAAGTTCTAAGTCCTTGTTTTGATAGACTAGTTTTGAGTTTTCAGCCTATTTTGTGTGTGGGGGTGTGGGTGTGAGTATGTGTTGAAGGTTTACATGTTTCATCTGATGGTAGTACAGAGTGTATTATTTTGTTTTGTGTTTTGTTTTGTTTTATTTTGGAACCAGAAATCAAACTCAGAACCTTGTACTTGCCAAGCGAGTGCTGTGCTGCTGAGCTATACCTCTTTATTTAGTTTTGTTTAAAACAGTCTCAGGCTAGGTTCAGGTTAGGCTGTAACTCCTGGTGATCGTCTTGACTCAGCCTCCTAAGTACTGAGATTATTGATGTGCACCACCATCCCTGGGTCTGGAGTATATTATTTTGAAAGTGTCTTTCAGTAGTATCATCTGCTAAAATTATAAATTTTAGTATATCAGTTAAAGATTGTATTTGGCTGCTTGTAAGAGAATGGGTTAAACAAGTAAGGTGTTTTCCTCCCACACATAAAAGGAAATATGGTTTGCAGTCAGGGTTGGTGCAGTGACTCTGTGACACTTTAGGAATCCAGGAGCCTCTTGACTTTCCACTTTGGTGTCTATTTGTAGGTGACTTTTGGCCTATAACCTAATAAGTTAGTTGCTTCATTTTCTTACCTGATCCACATTCTTATTCAAGGAAAGAAATAAGTGAAGGGAAATGAGCAGAGGAGGAGACCAGTTCTGCACTTCTTCGAAGAGATTTCCAAGGTGCTGCAGCTAGTAATTTTCCCTTAGAGTTCACTAGTTAGAACTGTATCATGTAGCCTTCTTTGTATACAAGAGATATTGGAAATGTAGTGGGGTTTTCTCTTTTTGGTACTGGGAATCAACACATGACCTCGTGCTTGCCAGGTAAGCGCTTATGCTACTGAGCTAAATTTGAGGTGAAATGTAGTGTTTTATGAGGGTAAACAGGAAGAGGAGGAAACGGATATGAGGTATGAAATTATGTCTATATGCCATACAAGATCGTTTACATGAATGGCATATTATTTTAAAGTATTGTGTATTCATTTGGTATTATTTGAAAAATTAAATACAAAAACAAAAAGTGAAAATAATTGAAAAATTAATGGTAACAATATCTATTTTATCTTTATTTAGTAATTTTTGTGTGCACATATTTACTAAAAAGAACAATAAATAAATCGGGCAAAAATTAAAAGAAAGGAACAAAATAGGACCCTACTTAGTTTTTGTTATTTTTAATACTATAACCTTACTACATAGAAATCTTATATCCTATATAATCAAGACAATTAAATCAATTATTTTGGTTTACATGTTAGGAGCTATATTCTATTCCATTGCATTAGATTATCAATTTTTTACTTGTGTCTGTATTTGAACATTTTCTGTTATTTTTGTTTTAATTTGGATTTTTGTCAATTTTTATATTTTAATAGTACATGCTTATAATCCTGATTATATTTCTCATGGTGAATTGGCACGAAACACATCTTAATTCTTTTTTCAACTGCTTCCCCTCTCCTTGTTTCCTGTTCCGTCCATCCTTTGTTCCCTTCCTGTTTGTAAACAGCCTATCTTCCTATTTCCTATTATCTATCTTTTACTTTGTTCTTTATTTGTATTTTACATTTCTGAGATAAGTAGTATTTCTGATGTGTGCAGTGTTTAAACTTGCGTGTCTGACTTACTGCATTTAACATAGTCTTAAGGAGCATTCAGTTTCCTACAAGTGGCTCAAGTTTGTCCCCTATGGCAGAGTAGTACTCCACTGGATATAAATACCATGCTTTCTTTATCCATTCATTTATTGGCAAACATACAAGCTGTTTCCAAAATTTAGCTGTTATGAACTGTGCTGCTATAAACGTAGGTATGCATTACTTACTGTAATATGCCGTGTTTAGCTCTTTCAAGAAGATAACTAGAACAGTAATATTGGGGTTTTAGTATTTTGAAGACTCTTCCTACTGATTTCCATAGTGCCTATACTAGATTACAATTGCACCAACAATATAGAAGGATTTGTATTTCCCCACAGCCTCTCCAATATTTGGATTTCTTGATAATAGCTATTCTTTCTGGTGTAAGATGGAATCTCAATGTTGTTTTAATTTGTATTTCTTTAATGACCAGTGATGTGGAATATTTTTGTTGTGGTGGTGGTTGGTTTTAGGAGTTGTATCTTTGGGGATTTTTTTTTATTAATTAATTTTATTAGTATTCCTTAAGCATGCAAAGTGATCACATTCATCATAGGTAATTCATATTTTTATATGATATAACTTGACTTTTTTACCTAATGTTGCATAGGGAATCTATTTTTACTTATCTAATCCAGGTCTCTAGAACAGAGACTTTGTATGCCCCATCTACCACCATCATAGATTGGCCTAGAAAGGCAACTGGCTGATAGCTGGCACTAAAATATTTGAATGAAATAATTTAAGGTTATTTTAGTAGTTGGTTGGTATATGGAGTGTTACACATATCTTCCCAGCTGTAAACCTATGATCCATCCTCTATTTCATTAACATTGTCAATTGTTTATTTTAATTAATCAAGTTTATTGTTATATTTTAGGTATACATAATGATCACATTGATTATAGGAAATTTATACCTGTACATGATATAACTTGATTCTTATTTCCCCATTCCCTAAACTTCCCTTCAACCACTATTCTCTTCTTTATTTACAAATGCATTGTCATTTTTTCCTTTTGTCTAATTTTTTTCTTTCCTCTTTTCCCACTCCATCCTCCTTAGTTCCCCTTCCCATTTGAACATTGTCTATTTCACAATATCTATTGTACATTTTGGTCCTTATTTACACTTTCAGTTTCTCACACCAGAAAAAGAACGCAGTATTTACATATGTGTCTGACTTATTTCAGCTAAGAATATGGTTTCAAGGTGCATCCATTTAGCTAGAAATGTCTCAGGATTATACTTCTTTATGGCAAAGTAGTACTCTATTGTATAAAAAAACCCACATCTTCTTATTCCATTCATCAGTTGATGGATATTTGAGCTGTTTCCAAGATTTAGCTATTACAAACTGTTCTGTTATAAACATGGGTGTACATATATCACTGTGGTATATTTTTAATTTTTTATGGCAGATACCAAGAAGGAGAATAGCTGGGTTGAATGAAACCTGTAACACTAGTCCTACTGTTTTGAGGAATCTCCTCACTGATTTCCACAGTGGTTGCACCATTCTATACTCCCATCAGCCATGGAGAAGTGTTCCTTTGTTACCACAGCCCCACTAACATTTGTTATTGGTAATAGCCTTTTTTTTATGGGTTGAGTTGGAGTCTCAGTGTTGTTTTTTTCAGTGTTATTTTAATTTACATTTCTTGAATGGCCAGTGATGTTGAACATTGTTTCACATATGTGTTTGCCGTATCTACTTCTTTATTTGAGAAGTGTGTATTCATTTCAGATGCTTATTTTTGGATTGGATCTTTAAATTTAGGGGCCTGATTTTTTGGAGTTTTTATATATTCTAGAAATAGTCCTTTGAGGAACAGCTGGTGAAAATTTTTTTCCCATACTGTAAGTTATCTCTGTTGATAGTTTGCCTTGCTGTGCAAAAGATTTCTAATAAGGTGAGATCGCAGTTGTTCATTCTTCATGCTATTTCCTGTGTGATTGGAATTTTGTTCATAAAGTCTTGGTCTATGCTAATGTCTTCAAGAGTTCTACCTATTCTGTCTTCCAGCAGATTTAGTGTTTCTGTTTTAATATTTAGATCTTTTATCCATTTTAGTTGTATTTAATGCATGTTGAAAGATATGGGTCGATTTTTAATCTTTGACATGTAGAAAGCCAGTTTTTTCAGCACCATTTATTAAAGAGACTATCTTGCTTCCAGTGAAGATATGTGGCCTATGGCTAAGTATGTCTGGAGTTCTTTCTGCCTCTTCTCATCTGTTCCATTAATCCTTGGATCTGTTTTGGGTTGGGTTTTTTTTTTCCAGTACCATGCTGTTTTTGTCAGGGTAGTTTTGTAATATAGTTTCAAGTCAGATTGTGATGCCCCTTACCTTGGCCTTTTTTCCTTAAATTGCCTTTGCTGTTTTAGGTCTCTTTTGGTTCCAAATGAATTTTAGAAATGTTTTCCCTAATTCTGTGAGGTACACTGGAAATTTTGATGAGGATTACATTAAATCAATTTTAGAAGTATGGTCTTTTTCATTATATTTGTTCTTCCTATCGAAGAGCAAGGGATTTCTTTCTATTTTCTGATGTTCTCTTTAATCTCTTTTTAAAGAGTACTATAGTTTTCAATGTAGTAGTCTTTTATTTCCTTCATTGAATTGATTCAGTTCATTAATTTTGGATACTATTGTGAAAGATATTGTTTCCCTAATATCTCTCTCAGCAAGTTATTTGTCTACAGGGAGGCTATTCATTTTTGAGTGCTGACTTTGTATGCAGCTATGCTACTGAATTTGTTCATTAAATCCATAAGTCTTTTGCTGGAGTTTTGGGGTCTCCTATTTAGAGTATCATGGCATCCTCAAATGATATTTTCACTTCTTCCTTTCCTATCCTTACTATTTTTATTTCTTCCTATTATTTCATTTTTCTGACTAATGTCTGCAGAACTATGTTGAATAAGAGTGGTGACAGTGGGCATCCTTATCTTGTTCCTGATTTTAGAGTGAAAGCTTTCTGTTTTGGCCATTTAGTATGATATTGATTATTAATTGACATAGATGCCCTTTATCATATTGAAATAAAGACCATCTATTCCAATTTTCTATAAGGTTTTTATGATGAATTTGTGTTGGCCTTTGTTAAATGCTTCTTTTTCATCTTTTGAGATGGTCATGTGATTTTTGTCCTTGCTTCTGTTGATAAGGTGTATTATAATTATTGATTTCCATATGTTGAACCATTTCTGCATCACTGGGATAAATCCTGTGATGCAGAAATGGTGTATAATCTTCTTGATAATTTGCTGCAAACTGTTTTCTAGTATCTTTATTAAAGATACTTGCATTTATGTTCATTAGGGAGATGAGACTGTAGTTCTTTTTCTTGTTTGGGTCCTTCTCTGGTTTTTGTATCTTGGTAATGAATTTGGGAGTATTACTTCCCTTTCAATTTCATTGAAGAGTTTGAAAAATAGTGATATTAGGTCTTCTCTTAAGTTTTTTGTAGAATTCAGCATTGAATCCATCAGGGCCTGAGCTTTTCTTTGTTGATAGGTTTTTCAACTTCAGTTTCATTGCCTGATATTGGTTTATTTAGATTTTTTAAATCTTCTGTATTCAACTTTGGTAATTTATCTATGAATCTGTCCATCTTAATAAAAACAAGTTCTCAGTAGTTACAGCTGATCTTCTGTATTTCTGCAGGATCTGCTGGGATTTCACTGTTTTCATTCCTAATCCATAGATTTATGTCTTTTCTTTTTTTCGTAAGGTTCTCTAAGGATTTGCTGATTTTATTTAATCTTTCAAAGAATCAACTGTTCAATGTATTGATTTTTTTGTATTATTTTCTTAGTCTCCATTGCATTAGTTTCTCCTTTGACCTTTGTAATTTCCTCCTTAATACGAACTTTGAGCTTGACTTGCTTTTCTTTTTCTAGAAGCTTGAGGTTCAGCATTGTTTATATGAGTCTGCTCTGTTTTCCTGACATAAGAATTCACTGCTATAAATTTCCCTTATAGGACTGCTTTTTTGTATCCCATAAATTTGGGTATGTTGTATTTGCATTATTGTTCAGTTGTAGAAACTGACTACTTTCTTCTGTACTTTCATCTGTGACCCATTGATTATTCAGGAGAATTTTAATTTCTATGTTTTTATGAAGTTCTTGTGGTTTCTATTGCCATTGATTCTCAATTTCATTGCCATATAGTCTGATAATATGCATGGAACAATTTCAGTTTCTTTGCATTTAGTTAAGCATTTTCTATGAGCTAGCATATGGTCTGTTCTGGAGAATGTCCTGTGTAAGGCTAAGAAAAATGTGTATCCTGATGTGGGGTGGAACACTTTGTATATACCTACTAAGTCCATTTGTTCAAAAGTTTTGTTTGTTTCTAATATTTCATTGTGGAATTATTGTCTAGTTGGTCTGTCCTTTTGTGACAGTGGAGTCACAAAAATTCCACCATTACAACTGTATTAGTGTTTGGTTTTTCATGTCCATTAATATTTGGCTTATATAGTTGAGGGTGCTGGTATTTGGTGAATATATTTATGATTGTTATTTCTTCCTCTTGTATTGTTCTCTTGGCAAGGATATAGTTAGCTTCTTTGTCTTTCTTAATTGGTCTTGGTTTGAAATCTACTTTGTCTGTAAGTGGAATAGCTACCACTGCTTTTTTCCAGGTTCTTGTAACATCAAGTATTGTTTTCCATTATTTGACTTTCATTTTGTGAATTTCTTTTTATATTAAATGTGCTTCTTGTATGGAGTATGTTGTTAAATCTATTGATCTATTCTGCCAGTCTGTTTCTTTTCATTGGTGAATTGAGACCATTAACATTGCTGGTTATAACTGATATATATTGACTTATCCTTGTCATGTTATTTTCATGTAGCTGGCTTCCCTTTTTTACCCTCTCTATTTGCTTTGCCTGGTGGATTCACGCTGTTGGCATTCAAGGAGTTGCAGTCCTTAGTATCTTTTTCTAGAATGTCTTTGGAACATTTTGAAGTGCTAGTTTGGTGTTAATTTCCTCAGCTGTTGTCATGGAAGTATCTTATTTCTCTATCAATTTTGAAATTTTTTGTGAGGTACATCAATCTAGTTTGGATGTTGTTTTCTTTAGGGCTTTATATACTTCACTCCAAGTGCTCCTTTTACTTGAGGGTTTGTGTTGTGAAATGTGCTGTGATTCAGATGGGTGTTCCTTTATAGGTGATTTTTTTTTTTCTCTAACAGCTTTTAAAATTTTGTTCTTGTGTTGAATTTCTGGAATCTTGACTATTATATACCTTGCTGTAGATTTTTCTTTTGATCATGGCTAATTGGAGTTCAATATGCCTCACTTTCCTGTATGTCATATTCTTTTTCTTTGTTGGGCAAGTTTTCTGCTATGATATCTGTGACAGGTTTTTTTTATGTCATTTCATCTAGCTTGGTTTTTATCATTGTCTTTGCTCAATCTTCTTCTTTTCATCACCTAGCAGCTGCTGGATTGATTTCTCATGACACCTTGCTTTTTTTTTTTTTAGTACTGGGGATTGAACTCATGACCCTGCACTTGCTAGGCAGGCTCTTATGCTGTTGAGCTAAATCCCCGGCCCCCTTACTCTTTTTAAGAAATGTTTCTTTTCATGATTGCTAACTGCAATCCTGTCTTCTATATGTGAGACTCTGTCCTCACATTGGCTCATTTCAACAGAATTTTCAATCTCCTGTATATGTTTGAATCTGTTTTAAGAATTCCATTTCTTACCTATATTGGGCATTCATGTTTTCCTGAGCTCCTCTATTTTTTATCTGTATTTATGATACAGTCATTAAGCATGTCTTTCACTGTGGTCCCCATCTCAGTTTTTAATCTAAGAAATTATTTCTGATTTTATTTTTTCTAGAGCCTCATACATCTGCTTTGTTATTTCCACTGTTACCACTTGATAGTCCAGGTGGGTGGCTTTTGGATTGTTCCACCTCATTGCCTCTGGTTTTGTCCTTTGTCTGGGATTGCACCTTGAAATGTCTTCTCATTTTCTATATTTTTCAATTTAATTCCTGAGGTGATGGTTGTAAGTTGTCTATGGTGAGTAGCTTTATTGCTAATACTTAGAATCCTTAGGAAATGACCAGGTATAGCTGGCTTTTGAGTTTCATATCTGTTGCAAACTCCTACCTATTTGATTTATTGAGGATGAGAAGTTGCTGCCTGCTTGGTCTAGCCCTTAGGGTTTGACACTGGTCTGTAGTGCTTCTTGTGACCTTTAGCAATCTCAGTTTTGGTATACATGGAAGAACAACTGGTTAGAAAAATTATGTCATTTTGGCTAAAGTGGTATAATCACCAGTAACAATAGCCTAGAAAATGACAAGTTGAGATAAATATTAATTTGACATCTTTAACTCTATGAACTAGATTTGTGGTTATATAATGAAATCTAAAACAAACCAGAAAACTGTGTGCAGTAAATATGCCCTCACTATGCCAATTTTACCCTCAGAGGAGAAAATTTAAAAAGGGTTAAATGGAAAAATAGAGAAGTAAAAGAAAAGGAAAATATTAGCAGCAAGTCTGGAGGACAATGGATGATCACATAACTTTGGGAAACTGGTAGAAGACAGTAGGAAGAGAAGAAAGAAATAAGAACAGAACAACAACAATAAAAGTAAAAAATCATTTTCAAACTCATATGAAAATAAAAACAATCAATGAAGAAGAAAAAAAAGCAAGACAAGAGAAAAATAAAAAATAAGAAAAGTAGAAAATAAAAAAATCCACTCAAGATATATCTCTGCTGTCAGTGGTAGACACTATGGGCAGACAATCCAGATCCATGTTGACTAATCCCAGCAAGCCAGCAGCAGCTTCACAGCAGAGTAGTGGACAATTCCAGTGAGCCTGCACCTTTATTTCCACTGAAGTTCAGGCTTGTTTCTGATTGTGAGGCTAGAACCAGATGCATTCAACCTGCTGCAGTCCATGTGCCTCCTGCTGGCTTGAGCTCATCTGGGATCTACTAGATGGAGCTAACAGGTGCTCTTGATTGATGAGCTCAGTTGACCGCTCTCTAACTTGGCTTCCAGTCAGTTGTCCTCTCCTGTGGGATGTCTGAACCTGAATAACTCATCAGCCACTGAAGTCCACTGCATCTGATGCTCTTTTCCACTAGTGTTTTTCTCCATGGAGGTCTCTGGGGTTGCCAGTAGTCACCATGTGTCACAGATTAGAACTACCCCTCCCACACAGTGAGTCTGGGCTCAGGGAGAATGAGCCACCTGCTACCTCCTCCTTCTCTGTTGAAGTTTCTCTCTTTACTCTCTCCACGGGCTTCAATTCTCCTAATCCTTCCTGGGTTGTGGGGAACCACTTCCCTCCTTGTCTTTCTCACATTGCTATATTCCAGGGTCTGAACACCAATTCTTGGAGAGATTCTTTCTCTGCTGATCACCATTCCATCATCTTCCCAGAAGTCTTTTGAAAGTTTTTATGTATTTATTGGCCATTAGTACTACTTCTTCTGAGAAATGGTTATTCATTTCAGTTGTACATCTTTTGATTGGGTCTTTCATTGGGGGGGGTCTAATTTTTTGAGTTTTTTATATATTCTAGGTATAAGTCCTCTGTTCAAGAAATAACTGGAAAAATTTTCTCCCATTCTGCAAGTTGTCTCTTTACTTGGTTATTTCCTTTGCTGTACAGAAGCTTTTTCATTTGATATTCTATGTGTTGACTATTGATGTTATTTCTTATGCAGTTGGAACTTTTTTCAGAAATGTCTTGCTTAACCTACATCTTTAACACTATTACCTATTTTATCTATCAACAGATTAAGTATTTCCATTTTGACATTTAGGTCTTTGATCTACTTTTATTTTAGTTGAGTACATAGTGAGAGATGTGGGTGTAGCTTCAGTCTTCTGTACATGGATATCCAGTTTTCATGACAGCATTCATTAAAGAGTCTATCTTTCCTTCAGTGTATGTTTTTGGCCCCTTTTTCAAAGATCAGATAGTTGACTATACCTGAGGTAATTTCTGCATTCTTTTTTTTAAAGTAATAAAATACCACAGAACAAGACAGAACAAAGCCAATTGAGACAGTGTAATGAAATTGGTACAGAACTTCACAGCAGGTTACCAAAACAGTAATAGGTACCATAGTATATCTCATTTTCTTCACAATAGTTATTCTGATGGTTCTCGCCCTAGGGCGGCCACAACTTGCCAGGCCACAGCCACTTACCAGGAGCTGGCTGCTTTGTTTCCCAGCGCCCTAAGTTCCAACATGGTACGGATCTCAGGAGACAATTTCTGCACTCTTTGTTCAATTGTTCTAATGAGTTTTTTGTGCCAATGTCATGCTGTTTTTTTAATCACTGTAGTTTTACAATATTACTTCATATCTGAGGTTGTGATGTCTCCCGCTTTGCTCTTCATACCCAGAATTGCTTTGGCTATTTTGGATTCTAGTTCCATATGAATTTTAGGATAGTTTTATCTAGTTTTGTAAGGAATATTCTGGGTGTTTTGATATGATTGTATTAAAACTATTTCAGTTGTGGCAATATGGCCACTTTAACAATATTGGTTCTTCCTAATTAGGAACGGGATATTGTTCCATTTTTTTCTTTTTTTTTCTTTCTTTATATTTTCCAATGTCCTCTTCGAACTTTTTTTCAGAGTATTATAGATTTTGTTCTAGAAGTCTTTTACATCCTTGGTTAATTTCCCCAGTATTTATTTTTTTCTTGATGATATTGTGAATGACATTGTTTTCCTAATTTCTTTCTCACTGAGTTATTTTTGGTGTACAGGAATGCTATGATCTTTTATGTTGTTGATTTTATGTATGCTACCTTGATGACTTTTATTATTATTAATTGTAAGAGTTTTTGGTGAAACTTTGGAAACTTTTACATAAAAGATCATGCCATCTGCAAAGAATGATAATTTAACTTTTTCCTTTCATATCTATATCTGTATCTCTGTATTTCTGTTGCCTAATTGCTCTGGCTATTATTTTGAATACTGTATTAAACAGGAGTCATAATAGTGGACATCCTTTTCTTGTTGCTAGTTTTATAGGGAAAGCTTTTAGTTTCCTCCCATTTAATATAATGTTGCATATGTGCTTGTCATAAATGATTTTTATCACATTGAGATAAGGTTCTATATATTTTCTTCAGAGGATTTTTTATTTATCATGAATGTATATTGAATTTTGACAAAAGGTTTTTCTGCATCTATTGCGATGATCATGTTTTTGTCCTGCTGTATATGTGATGTGTTGCATCTATTGATTTGTGTATGTTGAACCATTCTTTCATCCCTGGGATGAAGTCTCCTTGGTTATGATTTTCTGTATGATTTGTTGCATTCTGTTTGTCAGTATCTTATGGAAGATTTTTGCATCTTTATTCATTAAAGACAGTTGTTTATAGTTCTCTTTATGATTTTATTCTTGTCGGGTTTTCAAGTAAAGGCACTGCTAGCTTCCAAGCATGACTTTTATTAGAGTACTACTTCCTTTTAAATTGCATTCAAGAGGTTGAGGACTATTGATATTAGGTCTTTCCTACAGTTCTTGTGGAATTCATCTGTGAATCCATCAGGATCTGGACTTTTAAAAAAAATTTTATTTTGAAAAGAGTAAAACTAAATATAAAAAACAGAGCAAAGCAGATCAGAAGAAACCAAGGTAAATAACACAGATTTCAAAGTAAGACAACAGGAGATCATCACTGGCTACCATATTGTCTCTCGTTTTCTTGTAAATAGTTGTCCATATCTTCACACATAATGAATTCATACACAACAAAATAATATTAAACTTATCAGAACAGAATGATGAAGGCATTATAGGCCTTCAAAACTAGACAATAGGGAAATCAACAATGGCTGGCATAATGTGTCTCATTCTCTTCAAAATAGCTGTCCATATCTTCATGTATGTTGAAATTAAACAATACAAAACAGACTAAAATCGCTCTGAACAAAGAATAATAATATTGCTAGATTTCACAGCATGATGCTAAGGAATCAACACTGGATACTATAGTGTCTCTTTTTCTTCATAGTAGCTGTTCATTTCAGCATGCATTATATAATCAGTTCTCATAAACTGTTTAGAAGTTCTACCCATGTATGAGTCTCTATATGTATACCTATCTTTTATGTGTTAGAGGGAAAAACAAAGCAAAACAAATTCCTAGAAGGATACAAAACAAAAAAAGACATATAAACAACAATAGTAAAGAGCCCAAAACACTGACAATGTAGGCCTTCCAAACAAGGTGGTAGGAGCATAAAACTAGGGTTATTATTTTACATAATGATCTTCAAGAGTTCCTCAGATCACCATACAATAATATGCACAATTGTTACAATCCTATTAATGTTAACTTTTTTTCAAGAACTTATAGAATTTGTAGTGCCATCATCTTAGCTATCCTAAGTGTGTTTATGTAATTTTAGATTTTTTTCTTTTCCCTTCCTTTTTCTTTTTCCTCATTTTCCCCGCGATATTATTTTTCCCCTTTAACCAGATTCTTATCCTTTCAGTGTATTTATTGAGTATTTTCTATCTTATGTTCGCTTATCATTTATTACACTAGGGAGACTATAATTTACACATGTGAATTTGATTTATTTCACTTATGAGAGTGGTCTTGAGTTGCATCCATTTACTTATGAATATCTCAATGTGATCCTTCTTTATAGCTGAGTAATACTCCACTGTATAAAAAAAACCACATCTTTTTTATCCATTCCTCAGTTGATTGGCATTTAGGTTGTTTCCAAAATCTGGGTATTACAAATTGTGCTGCTATAAACATGGGTGCATGTATATCACTGTGGTATGATGTTTTCAGTTCTTCTGGGAATATGCCCAGAAGTGGAATAGCTGGGTCAAATGGGACTTTCAATCCCAGCTTTTTGAGGAACCTCCAGCCTGATCTCCATAGTGGTTGCACCAATCTGTACTCACAGCAACAGTGCAAAAGAGTTCCTTTTCCCCCCACAGTCTCTCCAGCATTTGATTTGGTTGTTTTCTTTATCCTGGCCATTCTTTCTAGAGTGAGATAGAATCTGAGTGTGGTTTTGTTTTTATTTTTTCTTTTTTCTTTTTTTATTTAAAGAGGAAAAAAACAGGAAAAAGGTAGAAATGTTACAGAATTTCAAGAAAAGAAGATAAATAGTAAGATATCACTAGTTGATACATTACACATTGTTCTTTTAGAAATAGTTATTCAAGTTACAGGATTAAAGCACACAAAATAGACATTAAAGCAGTGAGAGTACAAACAGATCTGTTCAACAATCCAACAAGAACCTAGAAATATGGTCATCAATCCCACACATCTAAACATACATGCAGCTATATCTTTTATAGCGCTTCCTATTTCCTCTTTTTTTTTTTACAATAGCAATTATACATTTTTAGAATTTTATTTAAAGAGAAGAAAAAAAAAACAAGGGTAGCAACAATACAGAATTCTAAAAGAAAGAAAGAAAAAGGAGAATGTGAAAAAGGCTCACTAAGAAATCAGTAATTTGTAAATTAGGTATTGTCATCTTGGATGTAGTTGTTCAAGTTACAAAGTTAAAGGGTACATAGTAAATATTCAAACAGTCAGACTACAAACAGTTTTGCTCAAAGATCCAACAAAGATTCAGCAATATGGTCATCTATTTTACACACTCAAACTTACATGCAGTTATATCCCTTAGAGTACTTTCTTTTCCTCTGTTTTTTACAATAGCAATTACACATTTTGGTTTTATTACACTTGTAGTTCTTATTTACTTTTTACACTAGAGACACAATATGATATTTATAAATATGATTCTTATTTATTTCACTAATGAGGATAGTTTCAAGTTGTCTTCATTTGCCTATGAAGGCCTCAAGATCATCCTTTTTTATAGCTGGGTAATATTCCATTGTATAAAAATGCCACATCTTTTTCATCCACTCTGCAGTTGATGGGCATCTTGGTTGTTTCCAGGATTTAGCTATCACAAATTGTGCAGCTATGAACATGGGTGCACATACATCATTGTGATATGAACTTTTCAGTTCTTTGGGGAAAATGCCCAGGAGGGGATAGCTGGATTGAATGGGGCTTCCAATCCTAGTCTCCTGAGAATTCTCCATATGGATTTCTATAATGGTTGCACCAGTCTACATTCCCACCAACAGTGGAGCAGTGTTCCTTTTTCCCCGCAGCCTCACCAACATTTGTTATCAGTTGATTTCTTGATGGCAGCTATTCTTTCCGGAGTAAGGTGGAATCTCAATGCTGTTTTAATTTGCATTTCTCCAATGACCATTGATGGTGAACATTTCTTCATGTATTTATTTGCCATTTGTATATCTTTCTCTGAGAACTGTGTGTTCATCTCAGATGCCCATTTTTGGAGAGGGTCTTTGAATTTGGGGAGCTTGATGTTTTTCAATTCTTTATATATTCTGGACACAAGTCCTTTGTCTGAGGGGTTGCTGGTTAAAATTTTTTTCCCACTCTGTTGGTTTTCTTTTCACTCTGTTGGTGATTTCCTTTGAAGTGCAGAAACTTTTCAATAATGTGAGATCCCATTTGTTGATTCTTTGAAGTGTTTCCCGTGCAGTTTGCGTTTGGTTCATGAATTCTCTGCCTCCCCCTGTGTCTCCAAGACTTCTACCTACCTTGTCTTCCAGTAGATTTAGTGTTTCTGTTTTAATATTGAGGTCTTTGATCCATTTAGACTTTATTTTTGTGCATGGTGATATGCATGAATCTAGTTTCAGTCTTCGGCATGTAGAGAGCCAATTTTTCCAACACCATTTATTAAAGAGACTATCCTTCTTCCAGTGGACATATTTAGCCCCTTTGTCAAGTATCAAGTGGCTGAGTGTCTTTGTAGTTGTGTTTGCATCTTCTAATCTGTTCCATTGATCCTCAGGTCTATTTCTTTGCCAGTACCAAGCTGATTTTATCACTGTGGCTTTATAGTACTGTTTCAAGTCAGGAATTGAGATGCCTCCTGTCTTGCTTTTGTTGCCTAGAATTTCCTTTGCTATTCTAGGTTTCTTCTGTTTCCAAATGAATTTTAGGAGTGTTTTCTCTAGATCTGTGAGGTATGTCCATAGTATTTTGATTGGGATTGCGTTAAATCTGTATAACAGTTTTGGGAGTATAGCCGTTTTCACAATGTTGGTTCTTCCTAACCAAGAGCAAGGAATGTCCTTCCATTTTCTAATATCCTCTTCAATCTCCTTTTTCAGCATAGTATAATTTTCAGCATATAGGTCTTTTACATTTTTAGTTAGGTTGATTCCTAAGTATTTCATTTTTTTACATGTTATTGTAAAGGGCAATATTTCCCTAATTTCTCTCTCAGTGAGTTTTTTTGTTTGTGTACAGGAATGCTATTGATTTTTGAGCATTGACTTTGTATCCAGTTACAGTACTGAACTTGTTTTATTACCTCTAGCAGTCTTTTAATGGAGTTTTTTGGGTCTTCTATATAGAGTATCATGTCATCTGCAAATAGTGATAATTTAACTTCTTCCTTTCCTATCTTTACTCCTTTTATTTCTCTCTCTTGTCTGATTGCCATGGCTAGTGTTTCCAGAACTATGTTGAAAAGGAGTGGTGAGAGTGGACATCCTTGTCTTGTTCCTGATTTTAAAGTGAAAGCTTTCAGTTTTTGTCCATTTAGTATAATGTTGGCTATTGGTTTGTCATAGATGGCCTTTACAAGGTTGAGGTAGATGCCTTGTATTCCGAGTTTCTGGAGGGTTTTTATCATGAACACGTGTTGGACTTTGTTGAAAGCTTTTTCTGCACCTATTGAGATGACCATGTGGTTTTTGTTTTTGGCTCTGTTGATGTGGTGTATTACATTTATTGATTTGCGTATGTTAAACCATCCCTACATTCCTGGAATGAACTCCACTTGGTCATGATATATAATCTTCTTGATGATTTGCTGCATTCTATTTTCTATTATTTTGTTGCGAATCTTTGCATCAATGTTCAGTAGTGAGATTGGCCTATAGTTCTCTTTTTTGGTTGGATCTTTCTCTGGTTTTGGTATCAGAGTAATACTTGCCTCCAGGAATGATTTAGGGAGGATTGCTTTTTTCTCAATTTTGTTGAAGAGTTTAAGGAGTACTGGCATCAAATCTTCTCTAAATTTCTTGTAGAATTCAGCTGTGAATCCATCAGGACCTGGACTTTTCTTTGTTGGTAAGTTTTTAATTACA
>PVLA01016979.1:0-18902 GCA_004027455.1 Hydrochoerus hydrochaeris
TTATTTAATTTCCATGTATTTATGCAGGTTTTACAATTTCTTTTGCCATTAATTTCCAATTTCAGTGCATTATGATCAGATATTATGCATGGTATGATTTCAATACCTTTGCATTTACTTAAGAATATTTTATGGGATAATATATGGTCAATTTGGAGAATGTCCCATGTGCAGCTGAGAAGAATGTGCATTCTGATGTAGTTGGGTGGAACACTCTGTAAACATCTACTAAGTCCAATTGCTCACAGGTATGATTCAGTTCTGTTATTTCTTTGCTGACTTTTTGTCTGGTTGATCTATCTCTTTGTGACAATGGGCTATTAAGAGCTCCTGTTATACTTGTGTTGTTGTGTATTTGGTTTTTTATGTCCATTAGTATCTGTCTTATATAGTTGGGTGCTCCTGTATTTGGCACATATATATTTATAATTGTTACTTATTCCTCTTGAATTTTACCACTAACAAGTGTATAGTGACCTTCTCTATCTCTTTTAATCATTTTAGGTTTGAAGTTCACATTGTCTGCAAATAGAATAGCTACCCATGCTTTTTTCTGGGTTCCTGTTGCATGCAATACTGTTTTCCATCCTTTGACTTTTAATCTATATGTTTCCTTTTGGGTCAGATGTGTTTCTTGTATACAGTATATTGTGGGATCCTGTTTCTTGATCCATTCTGTCAATCTATTTCTTTTTATAGGTGAATTGAGGCCATTTATATATATGGATATCACTGATATGTACTGGCTCAACTTTGCCATGTTATGTTCCAGTTGTTTCTTTCTGCTTTTCCTCTTATTTAATTGCTTATCCTACCTGGTGATTTCTTTCTGTTGTTGTTTTGGGGATTGTGATCATTTTTATCTCTGTCTAGTATGTCTTTCAGTACTCTTTCTAGGGTTGGTTTGGTGGACATGAATTTCTTCAGTTGTTCTTTGTCATGGAACTATCTTGTTTCTCCATTAAATTTGAATGAAAATTTTGCTGGGTACATCAGTCTGGGTTGAAGGTTGTTTTCTTTCAAGGCTTGAAATACCTCTCTCCAAGCTCTTCTTGACTTGAGGGTTTGTGCTGAAAAGTTTGCCATGAATCTAATGGGCTTTCCTTGATAGGTGAGTTGAGTCTTTTCTCTGACATCTTCAATTTATTAACATATGGATTTGGAAAGTATTTGTTAATAGTCTTTTTTATTTTGGCAGTTATATTGTGTTTTCACCTCTTTCATTTATAACTGCATTGGTTTGGGTCTTTTCTGTTTTTTATTATGTTGGCTAAGGATTTGTCTATTGTGTTTATTTTTTGAAGAACTAAGTCTTCAATTCATTGATTGTAATCGTTTTCTGGACTGTTTCACTGGCATATTTCTTAATTATGGATATATTCCTCTTTCCTATGGTTTATTTCAGTATATTGTTTAGTTTCAATGCCTTTGCTTAATTTCTGTGCTTTCTTTTGTTGTATCTCTTTCTGTTGGTTTGTTCCCTTAACCCATATGTAGTGACCTTATTTGCCTCTTTCATCAGTTTTGGCTTGAAATCTCTATTTTTTTGAATATATAATAGCTGCATTTGCTTTTATTTAGGTTTCCATTGTATGGAATATTGCTTTTCATTCTTTGATTTTTGATCATTGAGCTTCTTTTTGAGTAGAATATGTTTCTTGTAAGCAGAGTGCCATTGGGTTCTGTTTCTTGATCCATTGTGCCGGTCCATTTCTTTTGATTGAGCAAATTATAGCACTCACCTTAACCATGATTACTCATAGGTATAATTTTTTCCTGTCATTCTTTTATTTTCCTCTTGTTGATTCCCTATGTTCCCTTCTACTTAATTTCTCACCCCACCTGGTGTATTCATTTGATATTTTGTCATTTTTTGCTTCATTGTTTCTTTCTAGGATAGCCTTCAAAATTTTTTAGAGCACTGGTTTTGTGGCTAAGAATTTCTTTGATTTTTTTATCATGAAAATATCATTTTTCTCCATCAGTTTTGAAAGGTACTTTTACAGGTTATATCAGTCTGGGTTGAAAATTTTTTCTTTTCAAATTTGAAACACTTCACTATAAGGTCTTCTAGCCTTTACAGTTTGTGTTGAGAAGTCTGCTGTAATTCTAATGGGTTAACATTTATAAGCAATTTGTTGCTTTTCTATAACCACATTTAATATTCTGTTCTTTGTTTGACTTCCAGGATTTTTGCCATGATGTGCTGTATAGAGGTTCTTTTGTGATTCTGCATCCTTGGAGGTTCTTTCTGGTTTGCTTATTTATATATTCAGTTATTTTCCCTTATGTGGAAAATTTCTGCTGTCATTTCAATAAACATTTCTTATGCCATTTGTCTTCTGATTTTTCATTAATTCAATCTAATTTCATAGTCTTGGATCATCCAGGAGCTGTTGGATATATTTTTCTTGTTAACTTGTCATATTGGTCACTGAAAAAGCCATGTATTTTAGTTCTGCCACTCTGTTCTCAATCTAGTCACTCTTGTTGCCCATACTTTCAACAGAATGTTAATTTCCTGAATTTCTAGTTGGACACTTATTTTCATGGAATCAAATGCTTTTCTATGCTCATCATTCATGTTTTTACACCATTTTTAAGCTAGCTAGCTTATTTTAGTATCTTCTATAGACATGTTGATAATTTTGCTTATTTTATCCAATATTTGTTTACCTATATCTTCTATTAGCTTTCCAAATGCTTTGTTTATCTGTCTTGTCATCTTCTCAAATATAATTTCAAATATTTCTGGTGAGTGGCTTTCAGTTTCCTCCCTTTTGATGTCCCATGAATCAGTTTTAAGGGAGCTGAGAGTTTTTGGAGAGGCATCATGTTGGCTTGTCTTCTCACATTTCTTTTCTTTTCTTGTTTTTTTTTTTTTTTTTCCTGACTGGATTTTGTTTTCTTTCTTTCTTTCTTTCTTTCTTTCTTTCTTTCTTTCTTTCTTTCTTTCTTCTTTCTTTTTTTTAAGGCTTGAATGTTGATTGTAGTGCAAAACTGTGTTTCTAATATGGCATGGAGAACTTTTTACCTAATATCTACTTTTCAGTGGTATCTTCTGGGCTATTGACCTTTGTTTCAGTATCAGAATTCAATCACCTCCACTCCCTTGGAATGAGAAGTTGCAGCCTATTTGGCCCAATGCCTAGTTCTCCAAGCAGGGACCACATTACTGTTAATGACCCCAAAGCAATCCAAGTACTGATGTTCCAAGAATACCATTTAATAACGACAGCTATGTCACCTTGGTTATAGTAATAAAATCAGCATCAATTATAGTGTCAAATGCTGAAACTGAATATTGACATACTCTAAGTATTAATAATGTACCACCCTTCACCACAGAAAAGAGATGCATAATTATAATATCAACACTAAGACAAACCAAATATTGTACTACTATGGGATTACAGTAGAGTGTGGAAATTGTAGCATCCTTGTGGTGTGTATGCAGCCCCAGCCTAACAGAGGGAAGTGAATTTTTAAAAGTGCAACCAGCTAGTTAGAGTTTAGAGCAAGTGACAACCTTGTGGAATAGATGACCATATTGTGTGTTCTCTTGACTCCCACCCTAGCTGGCCCTCATTTTGCAGGTAGGTCTCTTTTCTTGATAGCTCTACAGCAAAGAGGAGCAAGAGTATCCTTGGGATTTTTGCTTGAACAAGAGAAGATTAGGCTGCCAGATTGGGCTACTTCTTCTGAGCACCCCAAAGTCCAGTCCTGTAAATTTCATGGGAAGCTCTTCCACAGCCCAACCAATGGGCTGCTGGAGGCTTGGGGTGACCTAGGTCTGAGGCCCATATCCTGCCTCATTCTGAGGAGATATCTCTAAGGGAAGCTACTGCTACCTCTGCTGGGGGAAGGGAGTTGGGCTTGGTCACTGTGGGAACAAGCTTGCTGTGGCATGTGAATGCTAAGCTCATCTGGGCAAGATCTATAATGTTATCTTGAACAATGGTGCCACAAATGATGTGGCAAGGTAGTATGTGCAGTATTACCATGGAACTTTTCACAAGTGGAAATCAGAGAGATTCCAGCAAATATAGCCCTGGCACCCTGGGTCTCTGTGACACAGCTTTATCTGATGTTCATGCTGGACTTCTGGACCCCAGGGATCCTTGCCTGATCACAGTTGTGGCTACTGCCCTGAAGGTCCTATTCCCGAGTGGGACAGTACTCAGTCCAGCTGAACTTCAAGCTCCATGGGCCAAATGAAATGTCTTCTTGCTCACTGGAATTTTTCCATAGCCTTACTCCCTCAGCAGAGCTCTGAGGCTTTAATTACCTGTATGCAGTTTTCCGTGTCCAGCATGAAGTTGCTTCCACTTTAGGAGCTGAAGTGGAGAACTGTTGCCAGAACTAGGTAAATCTAATGCTGCACATCAGGAGTTGTATGATGAACTTCTTGGGCAAAGGAGGATCCCAGAGGTGGATCCAGTGCTATATGATGATCAGGATCAAGCTTTCTCTCTACCTCCCTGGGAAAGATTCTGACCAGTGCTCTAGATGAGAGTACAGTCCACCAGTCACTTGAAATATTTGTTCCACTTCTAGTGAGTCACAGTTTTAAAGCATAAAAATTAATTTCACCCTGAACCTGAAGGATGATCTAGCACAGAATTAGCAACTTGCCAAGGTGTTGGTTGGAACTCCATATCAAGCTTATTCATACTAAGCTTCAGAAACAAACTGTAGAATGACAATGCAGATGCAATTATGAAAGGCACCATTGTTGATTTAATATCATCTTGCTCTGAAGTCCTACCATGCTTTTGTTTTTCTATTACCATTGGTTCTATCATGTTGTGTCTTATTGGATTTTAATATGTATGATAATATAAACAAAATTTTTATGGAAAATGAGATGATATAGTAGCCATTGTTCATCTTCGGTTATTTGGTTCAGAATGCCTTGCAATACTCTCATTCTCTTGAGTGGTTTTATTCTATTTTGTTATGTTTGACATTATTGAGTGTAAAACTAAGCTCAACTATTTCAAAGAAAGAGACATTATGATAGCTACTGTTAATATCCAATTGTCTTGTTGTGAAGTGCTGTGTTGCTTGCATTGTTCTGTTATGATCTGCTTAGATCTGTCCTTTTTTGTTTTATTCTCTTTAAAATAAAAAAAAATTAAAAAAAGAAAGATTCAATATATCTGGAGTATCAGGAAAACCAGATCAGACTTTAGAGTCCCTGAGCACACTGAACCATCTCAATTCCAACTGAAGGCCCTCAAAATACAGGGACTCTGAATGTCCCTCAGCAAAAAGTTCCGTGTCAAGTCTCACAGCCCCTTGAACCTTTCTTCACCCAGAAGAAATCCCAAGATCAGCATGAACTTCCTCCTAATGAGGGCATACATGAACCACCAGTTCATTAGGAAATAAATGTTCTGTATTTAAGTAGGAGTGAAACTCATCACTTACACTTGCCAAATATTGCCTTTAAACCTGTGGATATGGAGGTTACAATAACTTCAGAGACAATTAAGGAGGCTTAACCTGTTCCAAGCCACAGCAGTCTCCAGACTGTCCTGAGGCAGCAGAACCTTCTCCATTTAGTACCATTTCAGCCTCAGTACTATCCTGTTAAGTCTGAGCCTACTCCTAGGGAGCAGCAGCAGCTGGTTGAAACTTCTGAGGCTTCTTAGGAGGTGGAACATTCAGGGAGCCAGTCTGAAGACATAGCTAAGCCTACAAAGCCCCCTGATGAAGTTAAACCTGAAAGCATTGAATTTTTCAAAATCCAGGTGAAAACCCCAGCTCAACCTGCAGAGTCTGACAAGTAAGTGGCACTGTCTCCATCTGAGAAGAAGGCCCTAGCTGCATGGGCACCCACTAGCCATTGCCATAGTGGAGACAGCCACACCCAAGCCATTCTCCTGGGGCCAGCACCATTTGTGAACTGTGTGGAGAGAGAACCAGGCCTCACTGGGAGGTGATCACCATCTAGAAACCATATCATTTTCATTATTTTCTTAGATTGGATTTCATTCTCCTTTGTTTTGTTTGATTATGTTAAATCTGATGGCATGGCAGCTATTTAAAAGATAGCAAGACATATTATCGTAGCCATTTTGGATTTACTATTAGCTTATTTTGAAGTCTTTTATTGCCTTCATTGTTTTGTTTTCATTGTTTCAACTCTGTTCTGTTCTTTTGATTTTTACTATGTCTAAAGGTATCCGCAGCTATTGTGAAGATAACAAAAGGCATTATGGAAACCTGCTGACTTCATAAGGTTTTGAAGTCCTGTGTCACTTATACTAGTTTATTTTGATTGGTTTTATTGTTTTATTTTCATTAGTGTCATCATTTTTTTAAAAAGAAAAAATATATAGGCCTAGTTTTAATCTTCATCATGTGAAAAGCCAGTTTTTAGAGAACTATTTATCAAAGAGACTATTTTTCTTTCAGTGAATGTGTTTGGCTCCTTTGCCAAAGATAAGGTAACTGAGTATATTTGGAATTGTGTTTGCATCTTCTAGTCTGTTACATTGATCCTCAGGTCTAGCTTTTTTTTTTTTTTGCCAGTACCATGCTGTTTTTATCACAGTAGCTTTGCAGTATGATTTCAGGTCAGGGATTGAGATGTCTCTTGCCTTATCCTTGTTTCCCAGAATTGCATTTTCAATTCTATGTCTTTTCCAAATGAATTTTGAATTATTTTCTCTAGTTTTGTGAGGTATGCTGTCTTGGTTACTTTGCTTTTGCTTCTGGGACAAAATACCCAACACTCAAAATGATGGAAGGAAAGGTTTATTTAGTTCTGTTTGTGGAGGTTTCAGTCCATAATTAGCTGCATCCAAGGAAGGGTGGCATGGCACATCGGCAGGAATTCAAGGTGGCAGAAGGCAGCAACAACAGAAAGAGCAAAAGGGGGGAAAGCAAGCCTCTTTTCTTGCCTTATATTGTAATGTAGAGAACAAATAAAAAATTGAAAAAATCAGAACCCTCAAATTTAAAGACCCAATCCAAACATAGGCATCTGAGATGAATGTGCACTTCACAGAGGAAATATTAAAATGGCAGATAATTATATGAAAGAATTTTCAATATTATTGGTCATTTGGGATTCCAATGCTGAGTGTTACAGTTGGTATATTGTGTCAACTTGGAAGTCCAGAACTTTAACTGACAGACTCAAAGGGGAGCCAGGATCCTTACTTTGTAAATATCCTCATCTGTGCAAGAGGAGGAGGGTGCAGAGATTTTGTGAGTGCTACACCTGCCCTGGAGGGGGAGGAGGTGGACTGTGTACAACATAAGGGAGAAAGGGGGGCTTGCTCTTCTCCCCTTTTTGCTGTAGCTGGTGCCTTGAAGTGTTGCCCCAGAGCCATGCCACCCTGGCTTGGAGTCAGCTGATTATGGACTGAAACCTCCACAAACAGAACTAAATAAACCTTTCCTTCCTTCATTGTTGGTGTTGGGTGTTTTGTCCCAGCAAGAGGAGAACAGTAACCAAGACACTGAGATCCCATCTCATCACAGAAAGAATAGCTATTATCAAGACATCAATAAAATATAACAATGGGGCTGTGGAGAAAAAGGAACCATTCTCCACTGTTGATGGGAGTGTAGACTGGTGCAATCACTGTGGAAATCCATGTGGAGATTCCCAAAAAACTAATGCTAGATGTTCCATTTGATCCAATTTTTCCTTTTTTGATATTTTCCTGATAGAATTAAATGCATTATATCACATATGGTACACCCATATTTATAGTGGCATAGTTTGTAATAACTAAATCTTGGAAACAGCCCAAATGCCCTTAAGCAATGAATGGATAAAGAAAACATAGTTTTTTTATATGATGGAGTACTAATGTGCCATAAAGAATGATAAACTTGAGATAGAGTCTCACTAAATGGCTAAGTTTCAAATTAGAACCTTCCTGTATCAGCTTCCCAGGTTCCTGGAACTATAGGAGTGTACCACCATGCCTGACTGCTTTATGGTTTTCTATATGTAAGATCATGTAAACTGCACATATACATAGTTTTATTCATTTTTCCAACATGGATGCATTGTTTGCCTCCCCCACTTGCCCTGGTTAGAAACCCCAGTAAAAGTTAATTATTTTCTAGAGTACTATTTCATTCTCTTATTTGATTTTATCATATATTTTTTGAGTTAGTGTTAGTGGTTTCCTAAGGGTTATCATTAACATCTTAATGTATAATATCATACTTCAAATTTATACCAATTTAATTTTACCAAAAACTTTGCTCCTCTGTAGATCCACCCTCATCTTCTCCATTGTACTGTTATTGTTGCATGTTACATCTTTACGCATTTGTGACTATCACCATAGATTTAAGGTTTTACCTTAGGTAACTTTCAAAAAAAAGTAATTTTGAAAGGAAATATATTTATACTGTTTTCTATGCTTACTTATGTATTTTTTTTTTGTACGGGGATCAAACTCACAACTTAGCACTTGCGTGGCAGGTGCTTATGCTGCTGAGCTAAATTCCCTTATTTATGTATTTACCTTTTCTGCAACACTTTATTTCCTCAGGTGGAATGTGGGTCCTGCTTGCTGCTTGGAGTTTGCTGGGCATGGTCTGGTTAGGCCCCTGTGCCTGTGTGCACCTGGGGGTGGTCTCTGATGCAGAGTGTTGTCTTAATGCCTGGGAGCAGGCTCAAAGTCCCTTTCCATGCCCTGGGATTCTGCCAGAGCACTCAATTACTTTCTAGAGTCTTTACAATTTACCCTGAAGGAATCCTTTTAAATTATGTCTTATAGGGGAAGTCTACTCAGAAAATGTTTTTGTCTAGGAATGTCATAGTGTCTCTTTCATTTTCAAAGAATGCTAGGTTTTTATTTTTTTAACACTTCTAACATGCCATTTTACTACTTTCTACTCTCTATTGCTTCTGATGAGAAATCAGCTGTTAAGGAGGATCCTTCTGTCCACTCCCTATTTTTGATGCTATGTAATGAAACCAGGGTTTTGTGTATGCCAGACAAGCACACTACTAACAGAATCTGGTCCTCCACTACATCTTAGGATCTTTCTTATAGAATAAATTATTTTCTTTTCTTGCTTTGATATTTTGTCTTTGACTTCTAATAGTTTGACTTTGATATGTCTTTGTGTTTAACCTACTTGAGGTTCCATGAATTTCTTGGGTATGTAGATTGGTGCTTTTCATCAAGTTTGGAAAGTTTTCTTTGTCCTTTCTGTCTGGATGTTTTTTTCTGTCCTGTGGATGGTATCCAGGACCTCACTCATGTTTGGCATGAACTCCGATGCTGAGCTATATCCCCAGCCCCATTTCTTCAAATATTCTTCCTGATTTCTCCTTTTTTTCATCTCCTCTGCAACACTTATTACATGTATGTTAGTAAGTTTGATAGCGGCTCACAAACAAGTCTCCATTCAATTTTCTTAACTTTCTTTTGTTTTGTTTCTCAGATCCTGTAATCTCAACTGACCTTCAAGCTCTTGATCCTTTCTTCTGCCAACTCAAATCTGCCACTGAAACCCTCTAGTGGATTTTCTATCTCATTTACCTACATTTATAATCCAGAATTTTATTTGACTTCTGTTTGTATTTTTTTCTGATATTCTCTATTTAATGCAGCATTGCCCTCATATTTTCCTTTAGCCTTTTAGTCTGCTGTACTCAATAGTTTTTCTTCTTTGAACATTTTGTTGTGGATGTGGTTATTTTTATTGTTATTGTTGTTCCTGTTCTTGTTTGAGAGAAGGTTTTGTTGTGTATTCCAGGCTTGCCTCAAACTCAGTGTATACCCCAGGCTGATCTTGAACTCATAATTCTCCTGCCTCTGTCTCCTGGGTGGTGGGGTTCTAGATATGTGCCCTACACTGGTCTTTGAACATATTTTAAGTAGCAGGGTTAAACCCTTGTCTTATAAGTCCAACGTGTGAGCTTCTTCAGGAACAGTTTCTACAGAACCCGACTGACTGTTGCACCTGGCCTAGTTACCCTCATAACTCTAGGAGGAGCCGGAGTTTCCCTCAGTCATCCCTAGATACACACACACACACACACACACACACACCTACCACCACCACCACTACCATCTCTGCCCATGCCAAATCCAGCTGGTCTCACATCAGCAGCCTCCTGAGACCCCAGTGTCATAGTATGGATGGTTTGAGGAACAAAAAAATGGGTCAGTGTAAGAAATATATATGGTTCTATCAACAGGAGTGACGCCAAGGAAGATCTATTTGTTTGTACACCAGGCTGCCATAAAATATGACTCCTGGAAGGCCCTGCACAGTGTCGGAGATAGAGACACCATGGAGTCTGACATTGGTGAAGGAGAAAAGGCTGTGGAGGCAGCAAATGTTACAGGCCCTGGTCAGAGCAGTAACTGCACAGCAGACCATAGCCATTTTGGATGCTATCCAAGTCATAAAGGTCCCCTGCACAGTTACCAGCTGAGTCACCAGAGTAGTGATATTGGGAAGAGAAAGGGACAGCAGAGTGCTTTGGAAGGCCTGGCCCAGCAAGTCCATCCTGCCCTAGGCAGGCAGGCAAGGGCTCCCACCTTACTCCCATTTACTCCTGAGTGGAGCCCTCTGGCAGCGACCCTAGGATCCCAACCCTCCTGTGCAGGAAGAAGTAGTGGGGTTGCTGACCACCATGATGCAGATGAATAAGTAAGAAAAAATGGACCATGACTCTGCAGGTTCTGGCCACACAGGCCTAAAGAAGACAGCAGTGAAGAGGTGAAGGAAAATCAAGATGAGACCCAAGGTCAGTGGCTACTTCAACATGGGTACACCAATAGCTACTTCTAAAACCCATGCAGACATCCAGAAAACCCTCAGTCACAAGATGGAAGAGACAAAAACAGCTGATCCCAGCTGAGAGTCCATTGGTTCTGGGGCAGGGTTGGGTAAACTGCTGGACTAACATCCCTGCAGTCATCTGGTATTGTCATCCAGCAAGAAAAAATTAGTTTGAAGTTCCAGTAATGAGAAATTAATGAAAGACTAGAGTAGATGATTTAAGTGCTTGCATACTGCCCATTGACCACATAACTATAACTATCTGCATTATCTATGCAGCTTGGTGTTTTTATTATTTTTACTTAAACATTTCCCTTTTTTAAATTACAAACATGGTTTTTATTTTAAAGCCTGATTTTCTCAATACACCTTTAAAGGTTTTAAACTATTTCATATCTTGTCAAGTTGAGATTTTTTTTTAAGAACTTCAATTTTTAAAAATTTTAAAAAGATTTTTATTTAAAGAGGAAAAAAAGCAAGAAGGAAAAGGTGCAGCTACTGCTGAATATGACACTGGAAGCAGAGGGCAGTAGAGAAAGGCTGTGGCTTCTTCCCTCCTCCAGCCCTCTCATCTCCTATCTGTCTCTGACTGGCCAAACTGAAAAAGAAGGCATGACAGAGCTGCCAGCATGCCACTCTGGTAAGTGGCTGTGGCCTGGTGAGCCATGGCTGCACCAGGGAGAGAACCATATCAGCATTTCCTGAGATCCATGACATATCATGTTGGACTATGGGGTGCTGGGAAAACAGGCAGCTGCCAGCATGCCACTCTGGTAAGTGGCCATGGCCTGGCAAGCTGTGGCTGCTCCAGGGCAAGAACCATTTCAGCCTTTCCTGAGATCTGTGACATGCCATGTTGGACCTTGGGGCACTGGGAAAACAGGCAGCCAGTTCATCCCTCTGGAGGGCACCTGTGAGCCTACCAGTGCACAGGCTAAGAATCAAACATTCAACCCACCCCTGCTAGCAAATGAGAGCTGGAGATCTGAGCATGTCTTGTTTTGCTCTGTTTTGATCAATGGTGCTACTCTATTCAATATTCTGTTCTTGTAATTTTGGTATTTCCTTTGATATTGCTCTGCCTGATTGAAGGAACAACTATTGTGAAGAAAACCAAATGTACTATTGTGCCTATTGCTGTTGTCCCAGTGGCCTGCTGTGAGGTTCTGTGGCAATTTCACTGCACTACCTCAGTTGGCTATGTCCTGTCTTGTTCTGCTGTATTTTACTACCTTCAAAATAAAATAAATAAAATAAAAAATAATAATAAATAAGAAAAAATTTAAAAAGGTAAATAACAACAACAAAACAGATCAGCAAAGTACTGAGCAACCTGAAATATGATATAAATAAACAGATAATGGACTTAAAAAGCAAAAGGAGGAAAAGCAAGTGCTCTAAAGGATATAACTGCATGCATATTTAAGGGTGTAGGATTGACAATTATGTTACTAAGTTTTTGTTGGATCAGAGAATGGAGCTGTTTGCAGCCTCACTGTTTGAATGATCACTTTGTATGCTTTGATTTTGTAACTTGAACAACTACATCCAGGAAGACAATATGCAATGTATCAACTAGTGATTTCTTACTGTTCATTTTTTTAAATTCTGTATTGTTTCTACCCTTTTTTATGTTTTAATTTATTTTTCCCCTCTCTTTAAATAAAAATTTTAAAAAAAGAAGGCAAGGCGGTCTGAGAAATAAAAGTATGTAACAGTCAGTCCCTATTGGTTCAAGAAAAGTGCAGGGGACTGATCTAAGGACAGATACAGTGGCACACATGTCTGAGAAGAGAAAAATACTATGCATTTATTATAAGAAAAATATGTGCTAATTTTTCAGGATATTTCATTTGAGAATGCTATTTGAGTGATAGTCTTTTTTAAGAAAAAACTTTAAAAGTCACAAAACAGTGAGTGTCTTAGTTACTTTTCTCATGGCTAAAACAAAATACTGACACCCAAAGCTAAGGGAGGAAATGTTTATTTAGCTCATAGTTTGTAGAAGTTTCAATTCATAGTCAGGTGGCTCCAAGGGAGGATGGCACATGGCAGAGAGGAAATAGTTATCTTATGGCTGAGGAAAAGAGCAAAAGCAACAAGAGAAATGGAAGGGACACACTTCATTCTATCCCTTACATAGTAAATAGGCTACCTGCCCTAAGGCAAGTATAGAACTCACACCTTTAATCCCAATGTGGACCTTGAATCAATCACAAACTCTAGATTCAGTTGCATCTGAAAAGCCCAACCCCCATGGTTGCATAAGCCTTTGGGGGGACATACAGACACAAACCATAACAGTGAGGTAGCTCACATTACTAACAATAGATAAATCAAGAGTCATTACTGAAAGTAATAGTATTCTTCAGTAATCACATGTGCGTAGAGCAAATCTTTATATTAATAATGTTTATGGCATTCATTGTTACTCTTTTTCCATAGAATTGTCCTATTCACTGAAATATTTTAGTCTTTCATAGGGTATTTCTCACTGCATGACACATGTTGAACTTTGACTATATTTAACTATCTACGTCATCTTAAGATGGCAAACAAAACTGTTTTGTATTTCATATATGGAAAAGTTAGTCTCCATGAGTAGATACATACTGAATGGGATAAAGATCATTAGTTTTCATCTACAAGTTTTACTGAAGATGTGAAAGAGTGAGGAATTCAATTTAAAAAATTATTTATTGAAATTCAAATAACCACATGCACTATTGTTGATATATTATATTACTAAAAATGCAATGACTTAAAACAATACTCATCTTTATTCTTATAGTTCTGGAAAATAAAAATCAAACATTGTGATATAGGGCTGAAATGAAGGTATTGGCAGAACTGTATTCTTTCTAGAGACTCCAGCATGGAATCAGTTCCTTTACTTTGCTGTCTTCTGGTGGTTGCCCATATTATTGTAAACCTAAATATTGAGTTTAGTCATCTAATTGTTGTAACCCTTTTTTTAGTTTTTATTTTTTTACAATCCAAAAAGTCATATTTTTAATCCCATAGAAATGTTATTGGAATTCCAGCAAGTTAATTTTAATATACCACCTCCAATGTAACCCACAGCTAGAGTAAAGACACTAAGATATCTTCTAAGTTTAAGGGCAGCCAAAGGGTCCTAAATCTAATCTGTCTAGCCAGGTTTAAAAATGGCATCTCTGTAAATTACAGAGATAAAGATATACAAAAGGATTAATTTATATAATCTAATTAAGGTAACAGTAGAATTGTTTTGGGAGGCTGTAGATTTGGTTTTTGATATGTAACTCTTGTGCCCTGGGGAGCCATAGCCTCTTTATCTTGAGGCTCAAACCTAGTTGATGTTTTTTAGAGCTATTGGCTCTAACGTCTTGCCACTGTGCTCATATCCTGTACATAGCCTGTGTAAAATACAGTATATAAAGAAACAGGACTGTCTTTTGGCTTTAGAGATTATATATTAGCACCTCAGCTAGTCTTATTAATAATGCTTAGAGCCAATTAAAGAAAAAAATACTCTAGCCAGCCTTTTACATATCAGTATAAAAAATGAGTCTCCAAATAATCAAAGTCACAGTAATTGTTTCACATTCAAGGGGAGTCACTACAGTTGTCTCCCACACATATCCCTTGACTCATGGCTGCATCATTCTTCTTTAACCCCCACTGAATTTGACATATGGATTTTAGTTTGCCCAACTTCACTATGATGGCCATACTTTGATCAGAAATAGAGCTTAAGCAGGTGAAACTTGCCTTCAGTTAAGGCAGACATGGGGCTTAATTGAATTTCAAAGTGCTAAGGCTGAGATACTAGCAAGACTTCTTGGGAAAGTGTCCAACAGTCAATTTGGAACAAACAGCTGGAACCTGGAAGAAAAAATTAGATTGGAACTACACAATTTAGATTCATCTTCATAGAGATACATGTTAGTTTTCCTTTAAATTCATTCCTGTAATTTACATAGAACATTTAAGAGTTATGAAGCTATGGTTGTTATGGTTTCCACAATATAAAGATTATAACTACCTTCCACGAGTATATCATTTAAAAGAGACCTGTGGTTTAAAAGGAAAAACAAAAAAAAATCAGGAGACCTACCCAATGTTGCTGATGGATGTCCTCTTTGAAAACCGCAAAATAAAGAACCAATCTTGCTTTTTCTCCTTCATCTTCTATCTTTCTCCTCATAACTTAAATTAGAACAATAAAAATTATTTTATTTTATTTTTCTTTAAATTTTATTTAAAAACAGAAAAAAGGGTGGAAATAATACAGAATTTCAAAAAAACCAGTAAGAAATCACTAGCTGATAAATTACATATTGTCATCTTAGAAATAGTCCTTCAAGTTACAAGATTAAGGCATACACAGTGGATATTCAGACAGTGAAACTGAAAACAGTTCTGTTCAATGAGCCAATAAAAACTTAGTAATATAGTCAACTATGTTACACACTTAAACACACATATTGTTATATCCTTTATAGCACTTTCTTTTCCTCTTTTACAATAGCAATTACCATTTTGGGTTTAAATTACTCCTATAATTCTTATTACTTTTTATGCTAGAGACACAATGTGATATTTATAAATATGACTTTTATTTATTTCACCTATGAGAATAGTCTCAATTTGTTTCCATTTACCTATGAAGGCCTCAAGATCATCCTTTTTTATAGCTGAGTATTATTCCATTGTATAAAAATACCACATCTTTTTTTTCTACTCTGAAGTTCATGGGCAGGTTGGTTGTTTCCGAGATTTAGCTTTTACAAATTGTGCTGCTGTGAACATGGGTGCACATATATCACTGTGATATGAAGTTTTCAGTTCTTCTGGGAAAATACTCAGGAGGAGAATAGCTGGATTGAATGGAAGTTCCAATCCTAGTCTTCTGAGAAATCTCCATAGTGATATCCATAGTGGCTGCACCAGTCTACACTCTCACCAACAGTGGAGCAGTAAGAACTTTAGTTTTTAGAGGGCAAATGTTATCTTGTTATATCTCATAAATTTTGATTGAAAACTGGACATTTTCAATAATATAAAGTAGTACTTCTGGAAATGAGATCCCTGCTCCCCAAATCAGTTATGTAAATTCTGTATGCCTTAGTTTCCTCATTTGTAAAATGAAGTAGTAATAAGTAATGTCTATCACTTGAGGATATAGTGAGGATTCAGTGTGGCCTAGATGTTTGGTAGCCAGTGGACATTAGATGTAGTAATTACTATTCTTAAAAGCACCCTAATGATTTCTGATTAGGCTTAATTTAAGGGCAGATTTTTCTTTCCTCCTCATTCTCTCTCTCTCCTCATTCTCTCTCTCCCTCTTTCCAGCTTTGGAATTCAAATTTTGCACTAAAATGAATATAGCCAGGCATGGAGGCATGTGCCTGTAATCCCAGCACTTTGGAAGGCTGAGACAAGAGAATTGTGAATTCAAACTTAACCTAGGTAATTAACCAAGTTAGCAAGAACTTGTCTCTAAATAAGAGAGAAGAAAAGAAAAGAGAAAGAGAGAGAGAGAGAGAGAGAAAGAAAGAAAGAAAGAAAGAAAGAAAGAAAGTAAGTGTTGGGCATATAGTGGTAGCCAGGGCTGGAGATGTAGCTCAGTGGGGATGCTCTGACTTTAATACCTAGTGCAATTTAAAAAAAAAAAAAAGAGCAGAAGCTTTCATCAGGAGTAAACTGCCTGGAACCTCCCCAGAGGGCCCACCCTGCCACCTGGAACTTGGCAGAATCTTACATCAAGGGTAAGCTGCCTGGAACCTCCCCTGAGGGCCTGCCCTGCCACCAGGAACATCAAGGAGGCCGGCCTCAGGCATGGGCTGCCTCGAGACTCCCCTGAGGGCCTGCCCTGCTAAGGAATTGAGGAGGCCTGCCTCAGGCATGAGGTGCCTGTAACCTCCCCTGTGGGTACACACTGCAACCTGGAACATCTCAGAAGCCTGCCCAAGACTGAAAACTGCCCTGGACTGCTTCTGCTGGGCCCATCTTCCCACCTGGAACATCAGAAGACCTCAGCAGGCTCCAATCATTGTGGAAAAACATTGGAACTTTGCTCCCAGGCAGTGAACCGTGGACTACAGTGGATTAACTGTATCAGTGTGGTGAGTTTGCCCTAAAACAGAGGTGTACATTGGATAAATAGGGCCAGTAGTAAAACCCCCTCCAACTAACTGTAATACATTGGTGAGTCTGAAAAGAATGTGTGTCATCCCATCCTACACATAGAAAACATCAGGCAGAAAGAAAATGACAAAACGAAAAAGCAAAATGCAGTCTCAAACATATAGTTCACCAGAAGCAAGTATAGGAGACATTGAAATAGAAGACCCCAGAAGTCACACAATAGGAATCTCTGAAAAGATAGTGAGTGAAACAAAAACAAATCCATCAGGCTATAGAGGAAATCAAATTAGAAGTACTTTCCCATGTAAAGATAGAAATAACAACTTTAGTAAAGGAGTTGTTGGGTGCAGCTAAAGAAGAACTAGAGAAAAAAGTACATGAGCATGGGAAACTGATTGAAACTTTGAATGAACAATATAGAAAACAAGCAGAATTCATAAAACAAACTCAAAGAGACATCCAAGAAACAAAAAATTCTATTGAAAGTGTGAAAAACTGCATAAAGGAAGCTGAGGATAGGATTTCGGACCTTGAGGACCTTAGTGATCAGGAAAGGATAGAATTTTTAAAAATAAAAAAAACAGCATGAAATGACAATCCAGAAGTTTCATGATGATGCCAAGAGCACCAATATAAGAATAAAGGGCATTAGTGAAGATATAGGAGTCCAGGCAGATGACATAATTAAAGTATTTACAGAAATAATAGCAGAAAATTTCCCAAACATGGGGAAAGAAACTGATATGCAGATAAGTGAGGCATACAGAACACCACAGTTACAGTCAACATAAATCCATACCCAGACACATAATAATTAAGATATCAGACATAGAGCATAAAAACAGAATATTAAAAGCTGTCAGAGAAAAGACAAAACTCACCTATCAAGGAAAGCCCGTTAAAATCATGGCAGACTTTTCAGCACAAACCCTCAAGTCAAGACAAGCTTGGAGAGAGGTATTTCAAGCCTTGAAAGAAAACAACCTTCAACCCAGACTGATGTACCCAGCAAAATTTTCATTCAAGTTTAATGGAGAAACAAGATATTTCCATGACAAAGAACAACTGAAGAAATTCATGTCCACCAAACCAACCCTAGAAAGAGTACTGAAAGACATACTACACGGAGATAAAAATGACCACAATCACCAAAACAACAACAGAAAGAAACGACCAGGTAGGATAAGCAGTTAAATAAGGAGAAAAGCAGAAAGAAACAACTGGAACATAACATGGCAAAGTTGAGTCAGTACATATCAGTGATATCCATATATATAAATGGCCTCAATTCACCTATAAAAAGAAATAGATTGACAGAATGGATCAAGAAACAGGATCCCACAATATGCTGTATACAAGAAACACATCTGACCCAAAAGGAAACATATAGATTAAAAGTCAAAGGATGGAAAACAGTATTGCATGCAACAGGAACCCAGAAAAAAGCATGGGTAGCTATTCTATTTGCAGACAATGTGAACTTCAAACCTAAAATGATTAAAAGAGATAGAGAAGGTCACTACATACTCATTAGTGGAAAAATTCTAGAGGAAGAACTAACAATTATAAGTACATATGCACCAAATATAGGAGCACCCAACTATATAAGACAGATACTAATGGACATGAAAAACCAAATACACAACAACACAATTATAACAGGAGCTGTTAACAGCTCATTGTCACAAAGAGATAGATCAACCAGACAAAAAGTCAGCAAAGAAATAACAGAACTGAATCATACCTGTGAGCAATTGGACTTAGTAGATGTTAAAAGAGTGTCCCACCAGCCACATCAGAATGCACATTCTTCTCAGCTGCACATGGGACATTCTCCAAATTGACCATATATTATCCCATAAAATATTCTTAAGTAAATGCAAAGGTATTGAAATCATACCATGCATAATATCTGATCATAATGCACTGAAATTGGAAATTAATGGCAAAAGAAATTGTAAAACCTGCATAAATACATGGAAATTAAATAA